>JMFS01075218.1:0-23601 GCA_000699545.1 Podiceps cristatus | reverse complement strand
CAGATAGATGACGTCCAATGGTTTTCCCTTAATAATATATGTATATATGTACTTACATCATAAATATATCTCCATATATATCCATATAATGCCATAAAATATGTTAATTTTGGTAACATGTCACTTTCTGATGAGAAGCTGTTTCAATGATTTATTTTTAGCAGTCCTTTCTTATAATTTTGTGATGTAGATATTCATCTCTCCCCCGAGTGCATCCCCACTGTCCAGTCTGCCTGCATCAATATTCATCTCTCTCTGCTCTAATGATAAGATTAATTCCCTAAAGGTTTTTAGTAGTTACGGTCTCTATATCAGCGTTAAAACAGATAACTACTTTTGCCGGTAAGAGTTTCTTAGCCTTCTATGCTGTTGTGCAGAAGAGCTTACAATCCAGTTCCTAACAGAGAATCCACTCTGAGCCCTAGAGAAGCATTTGGGCTACTACACAAGCAATCCTGCCAGCAATGCTTTGAAGTAGAAAGTTAGGTGAATGAAGTCCTTTGACAGAAGTTAATTTAGGCTATAACCTTGAGTTAAAACCTTACTGAAGAAGTACATTAAGAAGAAATCTTAGCTTATATTAATACAACCTGGAAGCTCAATAGAGACATATTTCACATTTGTAGTTAGACAAATCAAAGCTGGGAAGCTTTTGGTAGAAAGAAGTACTAATTAAGAAAGAGCAGCTCCAGAAATTTCTCTAACTGAGAAAACTTTCAAAACCAGTGGTGGAGCAAACCAAAACACATTTTATATTAGCGAACATCAAACAAAAAAAGCTCACAATTTAACAGAACCATTTTCCTAAAGGCAGTTCTTTATAATTTCTTCATTCTCTTCCTCTGTTTCTCTCTTTCCAAGCAGTTTTTCATCTGCCTCACCTTGCCCACCTTTTCGGTTTCATTTCTTGTTTTCTACCTCCTCTGCAATTCTCCTGCATCAAGCCTCTCTTATGTTAATCGATCCAATGATACTACCTTTCTTGCTGTACAGGATATCCATTTAAGGGCTACAATACCCACAAATACAACAAAAGATAACAAGTCCTTCACACACCACTAATTAAAAAAACCCACACTTCTATGAGAACTTTGACGTCTGAGATGCTCATGCTTA
Organism: Podiceps cristatus; assembly: GCA_000699545.1. Taxonomy (NCBI): domain Eukaryota; kingdom Metazoa; phylum Chordata; class Aves; order Podicipediformes; family Podicipedidae; genus Podiceps; species Podiceps cristatus. The sequence goes on along the minus strand of JMFS01075218.1, from coordinate 22,485 downwards.
CATTCAAACCAATGAACTCAAACTACAAGACCATGTAGGTTTTTTTGCAGCTCATGAGAGCTACAAAAATGATCCAAGGGCTGGAGCACCTTTCCTGTGAGGACAGGCTGAGAGAGTTGGACTTGTTCAGCCTGGAGAAGAGAAGGTTGCGGGGAGACCTGATTGCGGCCTTTCAGTACTTAAAGGGGGCCTATAGGAAAGAGGGGGAAAATCTTTTTAGCAGGGACAGCAGTGACAGGACAAGGGGTAATGGTTGTAAACTAAAACAGGGTTTTAGTTTAGGCTGGATATAAGGAGTTTAGGCTGGATATAAGGAAGGCTGGATATTAGGAAGATGTAAGATATATTAGGCTGGATATAAGGAAGAAATTCTTTACAATGAGGGTGGTGAAGCACTGGAACGGGTTGCCCAGAGAGGTAGTGGAGGCCCCATCCCTGGAAACATTCAAGCCCAGGTTGGACGGGGCTCTGAGCAACCTGATGTGGGTAATGGTGTCCCTGCTCACTGCAGGGGGGTTGGACTAGATGGGCTCTGGGGGTCCCTTCCAACCCAAACCCAAACCATTCTACAATTCTATGATCATGGCTGAAGGAGGGAATGTTTTCCAGGTGATCTCTCAGCTCATTCTTGCTTCTTTACCTGTCATTGGTTTTGGCAAGCCTCAATTCCTTTCACTTGAGGCCCTCCTATTTAATTTTAGCTCTCTCAAAATTTAAATAAATCAAGTTTTGGATTTAAGCTCTTGAAATTATACTATAAAAATAATTGCAAGGACAAATAAGTTTCAGTGTGACATCAGAATATCACTGGGGTATGTTTTTAATCATAATCGGTGTCAACTACGAGGAAACCATTTTTCTGTACTATTCAGACATGGATTGAAAGTATGTAGATACTAAATGTATATTTTGGGTAGTTTTTGTTGTTGTTACAAGATTACAGAATAAACAATCATTTTTAGATATTTATAATATTTCAAATACTGTTTTTATGAAAGTTAGATACCTCTTCAGTCCAGAATTAAGGAAAAGACTGTCTAACATGCAAAAGACTTCACCAAAAAAGGTCTCCACCATAGGAGCAGAGAATAAAGGAGGTTCAGCTTTCATGAAATTGTAAACCAGTTACCAAGTACATGATGCACAAATGGTATGACTTCTAGTCCCCTAAAACTTTTGCATTAAGATAGCACTACATAAGTTAATGTGATTAAGAAAAGATATAAAGAACATCAGATTGAAAAAAAAACCACACATTAGTAGTAGAAATAAATTAGTACATAGATGTTTAGACAGATTTTCTGAAGAAAGACAGCAAAGAAGAATCACTTTCTGTAGAAAGGCCAGAAGGGCACAAGAGCAAGAAAGAATGATTCTCAAAATCTCAGCGAAACACTGTTTTCTAACTTGAATTAACTCATTTCTGAAAACATATTCCATCTTGTACTATGAAACATCACCATGACTATAAGCCCTCAAGGCATGTCAACATAAGAAGGGAAAGAAACCTCAAGAGCTCAGTTTGTAAGGTGTCTAGAAGCATGGCTGAAATCAGCAAACTGCAAAGAATAACCAAAGCAAACCCCTGAAGGTATCTGGAATGGCTGTTTCCTTAGAACTGTTCTTTCTTTCCTCTAGTAAGAACTCTTTCATATCAACAATCATATCATTTTTACTCACAAAGGAGTTTTGTTTTCTACTTACCTAACTTGGTTCATAACCAGTTACCTTTCTAATGGATCTTTCTGAGATTTTATCTCTAAATGGAAACGCTTATATTATTTATATTGTTACATGACCATTACTACAGTTTGTATAGGTACTGCCAAACCAAATACACACTTGCAACTCAAATACCATTGCCTTGGTGTGGCTGCAAGAGTGTCGTGGTTTAGCTCCAGCCAGCAGCTGAGCACCACACAGCCGCTCCCTACATGTAGTTAGCAGTACATGTACACACACATGTGCCTTCAACTCTGTAAGCTGCTTTCAATCTACTGCCAAGGGAGGAGCTTCAAAAACAACCACCCTGTGAGTTAGCAATCAGACTTTCTTTCACACCTACAAGCTTCTTCACCACCACTGAAGGTCTCAAACTCTCCCAGCAACTATTACTCATAGTCTTGATGGACGTAAATTACAGTGGATTGCTACAAAGACTACCAAGAGGTTGGAAAAGCTTTGTTAGCTGAGCACAGAGAAGCATAAAAATGAAATAGTATTGCCTGCAAAGAGGAACAGTTACTACGGTACTGCTCTTCTGGCCTTGGGAGTTCTACAAGTTGCTGCTCTGTTATAGAATTAGCAATCTGATCCCAGCAGCAAGCAACAGAGGAAGAGCTTTTTGGTTTTGGTAAGGTCATGCTCCATCATGCTAACAATAGTCAGCTGAAGCCTCAAAACAATTAATATGTTTGAAGATCCTTTTATATTGCCAAAACAGCATATGGAGACTTCAGTGCAAGTGACAGTTGCATTACTCTTTGATTGATACTGCTGCCAAAATCACAAGTCTCTGGTCTGGCACAGAAATACAGAAATCAGTATATTTGTCTCCTAAAATAAAGTTTATTAGACAGGAAAAAACCCAACTTGAAGTGGATTAATTAGGTAAAACAGAATGAAAATCAAGACCCAAAAAGACAGCACTATCTACCACACAAGGGCTTGCAAAGAGCTACTAAGCTGAGCATGGCCTACATTACATTCTATAAAATATGACATCTGTTGTCTTCTCTGAAACTAAATATCCATTAATAGATTAGTAAACTTTGTCTCCATTAAATCTCAGTGAGGTCACCTGAAGCAGTATATGGAATTTATTAGTTTGGGCTGGAGTCCAGCTATGTCAAGTGCAGGACAGCGAAATGACTGAGTATCTATTGACTATGCCCCTGGAATCTTTACATGAAACTGAAACCCACAAGAGGAACTTCATTTCAATGGATTGAAATGAAATCATAACTAACTAACTTAAACCACAGACTCTTAAAGAATTAATCTGCCAGCAAGCATCATAAGCTGGGGTAGATCATGTCTGGTTGCAGATAGGCCGGTTATCCTAATATCTACTGAGAATGTTTGTAATTGTTAATGAAGTCCCAGATGGATAAAGGTCTATGAATTAGTCCACTAAAATCTAAGGGCATGCAGGAGCAATAGACTCCTTACAAGGGTTTACTAAAACCAAGCTACTAGCAGCCCAGAAGAGTTTCAGGGTATCAAGAATATTGTGGAGATTCTCATCAGGGGAAATAGCTTCCCATGAATGACCTCTGATTTTACATATATGGAGATTTCCTGCAAGGAAAGCGATAAAAAAAAAAAAAAAAAGACACAGAAGTCTCCAACTAGATGTTCTTACAGAGCTTCTCTTGTAAAAGCTTTTCTAAAAGCCATTAAGTGTGAAATAGGGATGAGATATGGATACACATAATAACGATACAAACATTTGGAACGTGGATGAGGAAAAAAATTAGTTTGTCACAAAATTCTTTTGGGACTTTGAATCTGACCTTGACTGAAAGAAATTTTAATATAATCAAAGTTACAAACCTCAGAACCCAAAAGTTGTAATGAAAATTCCAAGCAACCTGTACTACAGCAGCAGCAAACATTGCTGTAACCTAATTTTCCCCATGATTCAGAAATGAGTCCAGTTTCTTTTTCTTAATGACATTCTACTCTGACCACTTCAAGCTTACTTACTAGATACAATATAGCCAGAAGCATTAAAACATTAACCAATAGAATAGATCAATTAAATAGAATCATTTAATCACTTTAACTCTTCTTCACTCTAACTGCACTTTCGTGAACTGACAAAGTTTTCAGTTTCCCAATGAAGCTTTTTATATTTTCTTAAGCGGGTGTTACCTCTTCTTAAAGTCAGTCAGATTTTCTGAGGTCAAGAAAGGGAGGATGACTGCACTTTCAAATCCTGAGAATATAAATCAGTTGGAGAAGTGAGGTGAGTTGGACTATTTTTTTTTTTTTTCTGGAATTAAAACAGAAGGTAAGAAATCAGTGAAGATTAGCCATTATTAGCATCAGTAATTAAATCACAGTGGTAGACAAGACTTGAAAAGTAGTTTTGTTTTGAAAGCATATCCTTGCAGCTTATCTTGCTAGCACTGTAATAAAAACACCAATGCAGATTTAAGTGAGCCTGTAAATTCCTGTGGAGTGGTGGCCTGCCAGACTGTTGTTTGGTTTTCAGTAGAATCACTCAGGTCGTATGTGACCCTTCCTCATGTCTGGAATCCACCTTCAGATGGTATGGAACCCCACATCTCACAGGGTAATTTACCAGTAGTTCACAAAATATGTATAGTTCACAAAATATTTCTTCAGCTATACAAAAAGTCTCCTTTTCTTACACTGTTCCCCTTCTTTGCATGAAAACACAGACGTTTTCATACCACAGTAAGAAATGGTAATTTTTATTTAATTTTTACTAAAGAACAAATAGCTTTTAAAACCAGCTCCATGCCTCAGTCTTGCTGTTACTGAAACAGGTGTTTCATGAATTTTGGATGATGCCTCTTGACTTTTTGCACATTGAAAAAGTTTAGGTAATGGTGCTCACCATACCTGGTGCTCACCAATTTATTAAACAGCTTCCTCTGACACTAGAGTAAATGTCAATTTACACAGGCCATTTTTATTCCTGAGAATTCTTATACTAATCTGCAATGTTTAACATTGTGTCCTACTACTTGAGAAATTAAAAACATTTTTTCCTACAGCTCAGTGCTCCAGATTTTGGGTTTGGTTTTTTGGTGGTGGTTTTTTTTTTTTTGGTTGGGTTTTTTGGTTGTTTGGGTTTTTGTTTTGTTTTTTTTTGGGGGGAGGGGAAGTTTGGTGGGGTATTTTGTGGTTTGTTTGGGGTTTTTTGTGGTTTGTTTGTTTTTTCCTCCATGGCTCTGTCTGAGTTCAAAAGTTTTTCAGTCTTTGAGAGCCCACTGTAGATCTAGGTAGATCTGCTTCAAAAAGTTGTTTAAATCGAGATCCTGTTGCAGCCACTGGGCAGGGGGAGGCAGATCCATGTTAGATGGATACCTGGTGCTATCCAGTCAGACTGCTCTTTAGAGTTGTCAGCAGCTGAGCTCGATTCTAAGTAGAATTAAGTTCCTGCCACTCTGCCTGGTCTTCCAGTCTCTCACTGGTGTGTCAAGTCTGCTGCTGCAGGAAGAGGACAGGCACAGTAGCAGATACCCCAAGATACCCCAAGAACAGACAATGAAAAGAAACAAAGACAACATTAACTCTTCACAGCAACAATGGCGTTGCAAGGGTGATACCAAACAGAACCATACCAGTTACTCATTACGCAGGGAAAATATTCTCATTTGTACCCAACAACCCACAGCTGGTAACAATACCAGAACAATTACCACAGCTGGTAACAATACCAGAACAATAAAAAGCAAGGTTTGAGACTGACACTATCTAGAAATCTGGCCTAGTTTACAACTCTGTCCAGAGCCAAGGGTGACCACACTACAATACTGCCAACAGAGCGTATTTGTTATTGCCAATCTGATCTCTCTCGTGTGCCACGAAGTTCCCTTCTCATAAAGAAACCACACATTTTATACTCTCTTTTCAGAAAATGTGAAGACCCTGTGAATCTCTCACAGTCCAAAAGCTTCTTTAAAAATAATCAATAATGCAGAAATTGCTAAGAAAAAAAAATGCAACCTTGGTATCAGAAAAGTAATGCTACACTTCATATGTTTCAGTGTTTTAATATATACACAAGGAGAAGCAGGAAGCAGTTTGAGTCTCATTTGACAGAATTCTAGTAGAAAGTACTAAAAGATTAGAATACCTTAAAGAGATCATATTAAAGGTCCTATCATTAAGAATATGTCTTAACTGAATTGTATCACTAGGACATGGTGTAAGCCAGTTTCATGTTATTTTTAGACTGAATTTTTATTTTGCTAAATATGTTCGAGTGTTCATTTTTTAGCTCCAGGGTGTCTTTCAATGAACAGCATAGCTATTAAACAAGATTTTAGCTTTCTTTAGCTCCTGTTTCCTTTCTTTGTAAGGGCACTAGCAATTTTCGTCTTAGAGCACTATCAAATATTAGGCAAGACACCTGGAGGGATGGCACACGTAATCCCTCTACATAAACTACATGGGTTATACTTATCTGACACTGTTAAGGTGTGTTCTTTTCTTACCCAGATAACTGAATCTTCTAACCATGCCTAGTTTTATGATTTTTCTTCCCTCAAGGCAAGGACATTCTTTTTCATTTAATTTTAAAAACAAAACAAACCCAACCCCATACCTACTCTAACTCCTTATACAAAAAAACCCCAATTTTAGGAAAACTGGTTTTATTAAAAAATGTGTAAGACTATCAAACACAAAAAATAGAGTCCAGAACTGTAGACATGAAATTTTCTGAAAGTTCGATACTCAGGTGCAGATGAAACTGTCGAGAGATGTGAAAGCAACAAGATTTCTCCCCACCACCTGTGTTTATTTTAACTACAGTGTAACACTCACCTTGCCCAGAAGATGCTGGGAATTATAGCATCCACAACTGAAAAGGGGAAAAAAAAAGAAAAAGATCTTGTCCAAGATCTTGTCATTGCTCTGATACTCACATACCAGTCAAACAAACAAAAATAATTCATATTACTTTTTTGTCTGAAATACACAAGTGTTAGAACTTCCACACATGCACACAGAGCGTTTCTGTGGTATGTTTTTACAACCAACAATAGCTTGGGCCATTTACAAAGGAACACACTGTCCAATCAATCAAAACCACTGAATAACTGACGCCTACGGTGACCTAACTTGTTGACTGGAGTCAACAATATTATGGCTCTAGTTAGCCGCTGCTACTCTACCCCCTGCGCTACCTACATGCTCTGATCTGCACCCATTTGTCAGGCAGGAGGTGCCCCACAGCCAGGAGCTACTCACCACCTGGCTGAAGGGACCAGGAGTTGGTACAGGTCAAGACTCACAGAAAAGCAAGTAAGGGCAGCAGCAGAAAACAGACGCTGGCCTTCGAGAAAGCACACTTCAGCCTGCCCAGGGACTGCAAATTTGGATTCTGTACGGGGCTGTCCCAAAGGACAAAGGGACCCTAAGGAGCTGGTCAACCTTCCAGAACCATCTCTTCAAAGCACACCAACTGACCTACCCCAGGGTGCAATAAATCAGGAAACCACTGCACGAATTCACAGGCTGCACAGGAATTAGCAACAGTGCTCAAGCACAAAACAAAAGCCCCAGAGGAGGTCTCCAAGGAGGAAACACAACACCACTGATCAGACCTGCAAAGGTGGAATTAACAAGGCCACAGCTTGGCTCAACTTGAAAATGGCAAATGACACAGCTAGCAACAAAAAGGTCTTCCCCAGGCACACGAGCCATCAAGACAGAGAAAACAGAGACTTGCAGCAGAACAGGGTGGGTAGCCCTGTGGTGAAGGACGTGAAGGCGGAGGTAAGCACTCGGAGCCTTCCTTGCCTCAGCCATCATGTACGACCTCTGCTCTCTCATCTTCCCACCTAGTGGAGAGCTTCAAGGAGGCAGGTTAAGCCCACAGCAGAGGAGAACTCTTGACATGTACTTACTGCCCAGGATACACCTGAGAATGCCGACATAGCTGACTGATGTCAAGTCTGAAAGGCTGTCCCACTTACCACAACAACAATATCCTCAGTGACTGGAAACAAGTGCCTTGTCCGTCTTCAAAAAGGAGAAGGAAGAATCACCAGAAAACTACAGGCCAATGAGATGCACCTCAGTCCCTAGGAGGAAAATGAAGCAAAGCCTCCTGGCAAGCCACTTCCAGGCGCACAAAGCATAAGGAGGCCATGGGGAACAGCCGGCACGGACTTACCAAGCAAACCCTGTGCCTGCCTGCCTTTTTTGCTGTCTAGGATGACAGGCCTGATGCTATGTATAGGAAGAGAACAGTGAATGTTGCTTACCTAAACTTCAGCAAGGCTTTCAAAGCAGCGTTCCACAGCAGCTTCATAGCCATATTATACAGACTTGGTGGATGGGCTACAAAGCAGAGGAAAGGATGGCTGGACTAACAGCCAGTGACTTAGTCAAAATGACAGTCAGGTTTTCCTCAGGGTTAATAATGGGACATATACAGTTTAATTCCTTTATCAGTCACCTGGCCAAAGGGATGATATAAGAACATATTAGGTTTGTAGATGGTATCAAAGCAGGGGGGCAGCTGACAGACTGGAGGATAGAGCTGCTCTTCAGAAGGAACACTAGATGGAGAAACTCACAAAGAAGAATCTCATGAAGTTCAAAGGCAAAGAGCTGCACCTAGGATCAGAATAATCCTATGCATTAGTACAAACGGGACAAATCACTTAGCAGCTTTCCAGAAAACAACTTCTGGTCCCAATGGCCTGTCAAATGTGACTAACTTACTCATCCAGCAACAAAGATTAACCATACAAAGGACAGCATGAGCAAGACCATGGATAGCAGGTTAATGGAAATATTATTCTCCTCTGTTCATGACTTACAAAACTATCTGCAACAGTGTTCACTTGTGGGCCCCCAGAACAACAGAAATGTTGACTAACTGAAGAGCATCCAGAGAAGGATTACACAGGCTGTCAGGTTCAGATACTAAGTAGGAGTATGGGTTTTGTTTAGCCTAGAGAACAGAAGGCACAGAATATGCCTATATGTGTGTGCCAGCATTCACGCACATGAAACATAATTGCAGTCTTCAACTGCAGAAAAGATGAGGGCAGGAGAAAATGACAAGGGTCACAAGCAGCAACAAGCAGCATTCCAATTGGACATGAAGTACAGCACTGACTCAAAAATACTCACTGGGTCTGGGCACTTAAGACAGCTGCTAAATCTACGGAGCTGTCCATGCCACAAGTTTAACATCAAAACCTATGGCAAGGAACCAGCTTTTGAACTACTACTTATCATAACACATTAGAGGATGTAGGTCGGGATTTGACTCCTATGTACTTTTACTGAAGCACCAGGCAAATTTCTCTCAGTCCTCAGTCTCAACAGAACAGCAGGGCAGGGGGTGTGGTGGAGAGGAATAAGATGAAAAGCTCATCGTCAAGATAAAGATAGGGAGATCACTTACCAATTACAGTCACAGGCAAAACAGACTTGACCTTGGGAAAATTAATTTAATCCATGACTGTGAGAAAGACAAGAATTAAAATACCATCCCCACCTCCTCCTTCTTCCCAGACTGAACTTCACTTTTCCTTTCCTGACTCCTCTACCTCCCCTCTCCAAGTGGGGCAGAGGGATGGGCAATGGGGGGCTGCGGTCAGTCCGTAACAGCTCCTCTCTGCCGCTCCTTCCTCCCCACACCTTTCCCCCGCTCCTGAGTGAGGCCTTCCGATGGGCTGCAGGATAAACTGCTCCAGTGTGGGTTCTCCACAGGCCGCAGTGCCTTCAGGGAATATCCACCAGCTCCAGCATGGGGTTTTCCACAGGCTGCAGTGCGGATACACTCATAAAAGTATCTTACACATTTATATCCTGTTTACATCTTAGTTTCTTTGTGGAGATTAAGCTAATGGTGCAGATACACCATTATAGATACTGTGATACACCATTATAAATACTGTATAGATACTGACAGATACTGTGCTGTCAGGAAAGTTGTGACTATTAGGTTCACTTTCCTTGAACAAGATTTAAAGATCTGAAGTGCATTTTTGTGTATTCAGCCTGTCTGTAGAAGTTCCAAATAAGACTAAGACACTGATGATCAACTACAGATTCAAAATACTTGCATCGGTGGAACATAACATTGAAAGAATTGGCTAAGTCAAATTCTTTGTTCTAAAATCTGTAATAAAGATCTGCTAAAATACCAATGAAAAGTTCAGAAAAAAAATACTGTCTTCAAATGGGTTATGAATATCTTCTCCATGGCTCAACAGCACGTAAGATCGTAACAAATCACCCCTAAATACACTGATTTATGCAACAGCACAGTGCAGCTACAGGAAGAGTATATTATTGAGTCCCTGAATGAGCACACTTTTCCTGCTTATCAAACATGAAAACATGGGTTCAAAATAGTTATTATACATACAAAGCAGCAGTAATACAAAGTTAACAAAGGAAGTAAACAGAGAATTTGTTTTGACATCCAATACTGATGTCAATGACGTATCAGAGAAGGCCCTACCTCTCAGACACTACCGATTCACTGTGCAGAATCTGAGTGAAGTTTCTCAGTACATGCTTCACTTAACTATGGTAGGATCATTCATATTTACACATGTGCTTATGTACATTGAATAAGTCTAGACAGCATGCTCAAAAAAAAAAAAAAAAAAAAAAAGATTCAAAGCTTCTGTCTGACCTGAAAGCCCTAGGTAAAGCTCACTTTAAAAGACATAAACATCCCTCTGAAATTAATCTTATGACAACTTCAAACTAGGTTTTTACAGACAACTATGTCAAAATTAAAACAATAAATGAGATGCCAATTAAAATAACTGTTGTAACAATTAAGTAGTTTTGCTTTACTGTGTAACCTTTCATTTAGAACTAGGACTGAATCAAACTTCCACAGTTTATTTAGTCGAAGTGAGTCACAAAGTAGTGTCAGCAGTAGTGCAGTGGAAAACTCATGGAGGAGCTTGTGCCTGTAGTTTTTTGGGGTTGTTTTTTCCAAACAATTTTGGCCCATACCATTCTCATCCTCAAACCAAAAAAGGAATAGTAGGAACTGTATGAGTAATTTCTTTCATATTTGGAAGTCTACCATTAGCAAATCTGAGTCATTCAGCTAAGATGAATATTAGATGATAAAAGAGAAAAAAATCAATTTAAAAATAGGAAGTTAGGTGTATTCATCAATATTTCTTCAGCATTAAGAGATCACATTATTCAGAAGGCACACTCATAAGCCATGAGTAGCACTTAAAAATATGCTTTTATATAATCTTCTACATAAATGTGGTAAGATCATCCTACTTATAACAAGTAGTTAATAGAGTAAAAAAACAAACAAAAAAAAAGAGCTAAATCAAATACATCACCTTCAGTTACAGTCTCAGGGGACTTTTTGGTGGTTTACTTTGCTCCTGTGCTGAGATCTCAGCTTCTCCACTGTAACAAGGTAGTAGTTGAGTTGTTATATGTATGGCTTTTCTTGAGGCTTATCTTCCTCTCTACAGGAAAAATACTAATCTCCCCAATATCGTTCTAGAAGTACTGGAAAAGCAGTCAATGCTTTTGATTTTTTTTTTTCCTGTTTGCTTTTTTAAGCCTCAAGTGAATTTGGTATGACAACTTCATTAGCCTAGTCCAAACATACTAGACATTATGACACTGATGCTGTTTTAATCACTAGTTTTATGACAAAAGCATAACAGCCTAGGCTGATCCCTATCTAATCAACTGCATGGTCCAGCATGCTCAACTTAGGAATCCTGAGGTCTCGGATCTTAAAGATGGGAATCACTCAACTTCAGAGAGCAATTCAGGTTTCAGGAATCACTGTTAGGAAACACCTCTCTCCCGCTGCATTAGCTGATCAAGAAATAAGGAATGAATTAGCAGTGACAGAGCATACTGATCTCAGGCCAGTGTACTGCATCTAGTTGGGATGGAGTTAGTTTTCGTCATAGCACTCTGTATGGTGGTGTGCCCTGGATTTGTGACAAAACCAACACTCCTTCAAATTACTGTCATCTATTTTCTCTTTTTGTAAGAATACTGCACTCATTCAAATCTGCAGCAGTCTTGCTGATCTTAAAAAAAAAAAAAAAAAAAAAAAAGAAAACCACAAACCCATGCAACAGTGCATTTCTGGAGAGCTACAACACAGGCATGTTTTTATTTCTCTAGAAAACATTAAAAGAAAAGAAATCTAGTAAGTGATGGCAGGCTAAAAGGAAAATTCCAAGTCAAGCCTTGAGGAGTATGAATGAGGTTTGCATTATTCTAACTGGTCAACATCTCAGATTCTTGCATAGTCCAAACTGACCATACTGAAGCCTTTCAAAAGGCATAGGTTTACCACAATTGCGAGTAAAGGATCTAGAAGTTATTTTTCTTCTGTATGTTGACTGAAGAATGTATGTACTCTATTAAGTAAGAGGAATCTGCACATTTTCTTCCTCTCGTGTCCACATAAATAATGGGTTTTTTTATTCCTACTTTCCTTGAATCCGTCCATAAACATTTTTTTCTTAATGGTAGAAGAAATACACTACATGACTAAGGCTTAGGAATGCCAGTTTTACAGATTTCACTAAAACTTTGGAAATTGTGATCTTAATAAAAAATGACAGCAACATACTTTGATTAGATGAAGGTTTCTATGCCTTTATTATTTCCACTTTATTTTACCAATATCTATGCAGATGAAATGTAAAGTATTAAATGAAAGACAGAGACTTTCTCCCGCCTTTCCAGTTATTGATCAAGAAGTTATGACTGAATTATTGCTGGCATCTTATTTAGAAGTTTGAATAATTTAAATAGCTCTGTACAGCCTCAAAAAAAAAAAAAAGTTAGCAAATACCTATTTCTCAGCCCTCAAAGTAGTTTTAGTCAACAAAATATTAAAAAGTGACTCAAACTATTTAAAACAAAAGTTAAAAATCAGTGGTCTGCATTCCCTTTTACATAAACACAAGCTTCATTTAAAAAAAAAAAAAAAAAAAAAAAACAAAACAAAACACCCAAATGGACACAAAAAAAATCCTACCACATTTGACATTACTACTGTTTCGTTTTGTTCCCACAGAATCAAATTCTAATCTCCTTCATTAGAGAGCTATTTTAACAAATGAGAAGCTCCACTGGCTTCAGTGGAAGTACTAATGGACCTCATTGAAAATACCAAAACCTGGCTCTTAAATCTGGAAAAGGAAAATAAAGTGTACTGTGAGAAAAGACGCTCAAGGGACAAATGTGGAGCAGCACAACCTACTTGTCCACTACTTGTACCTACCTAAAGCAGAAACTTGCAGTGAAAAATTATAGGAGGTTTCACTTAAAGGGACAGTCTAAGATATGACTTCTCTAGTCACAAATGTGTGGTTTTAACCTTCAAGAGCATTATAATTTAGTCCAGAATTAAAAAGATGTGTTTTGTCACCCAGCTCACAAGAGAGTACATTTGAATGTACACACCATAGCAAGAACTATAAAAACCCCTACAGAATTAGAACATTAAGATAATTTCACAAGAATTTTGAAAAACTGATAATGCATCACATGCCATGATACAGCTTTCTGACTCTTGTGGTAAAATGACTTCTCTTTTAAGAATAGGTAGTTCCTTTTCACTAATCACATCCTGCAGTTATTCCTTGTACAATATGCAAGCCAGAACTGTAAAAAGCTTTTCACACCTTCTGCTTCTGTAGCATTTTGGAATGTATGCTGTACTATCTACGGCAACCAGCTGTGCTCACATTGGATATCCTCAGTTAAGCAGGATCAGATTTTGGCACTGCTATTATTAGCTGTAAGTATTTGTTTATTTTCTTAGTGCCAATTATGCCCTGGCTGGGACTACCAATGACACACAGTGATTCATGAGGTAGATTTAATAAACAAGCTTGTATCAGTGAAAAATATTCCATGAAGATGTGAGAAAGCACTGTATTTAAGATTTTCCCATTTTTCAAAATGTTACAGTTAACTTCTGGACAAGAAAAACCCTAACTTTTAGACATTTGAGCCTCCAATTGACTTTCAGATTAGCTGTGGATGTGGAATAATTATTAAGGTGCAGTCCCCAAATTTCACCAATCAGTTCCTTGTTTAAAGTCAAAGGAGTATTCCTGCTTCTTTTCCAGCATGATTAGTCTTTCAAGATAACTGACTCAGAACCTGACAAAAAATACTTTTCCCTTTTTTATCTACAAGACTGAAGTGCATGCTGCAGCGTTTGGAATTTCGCCTTCACAAAGCTCAGCCATATAGACAGCTGGACCCAAAGTTGAAGTCAGTTGAGAAACAAGGACAGAAGTCCACCATCCTGTAATATACAGGAATAAGCCTGCTGATCTGCATAGGAATAAGAACAAGTGATTCGCATAAATCACTGCAAACTGGTAAAAGCAGCAAGTATTAAATTCAATGTCAAAGACTTGCAGTCTTCACTTCAGAGAAAAGTAGAAGTACTAAGACAGTACTGAAAGAGATGACATTTGTTTTTTGAAAATTCCATACCAGGAAACTGGGCGGGGTGGGGGGCAAGAGGGAAAATAAGACTGGTTGATGTATAAACTGATTGGGTGATTAAATAGTACTGAAGCTTGTCTTTTCACCATAAAACCATAGCTTGCTCAACAGGACAGGATGTTCACTATGCTAAACACGGCTCGCAAAGGGCATTTTACATGTTAAATATTAAAGATTTGACAAGCATATTACAACTGCATTCAACACTTTCTCTGGCCACAGACTCAAGATAGAAAACATCTCAAGCTCTGAATTTTTCTTCCTCAGATCAGTAATAAAGAGCCTGGGATTCACTTAATTTCTATGTTTTAGCATAGAAATCCTGATACTAAGTTTGTAACTTGAGAAAAGCCTGACTACCAAGTAAAAAAAATAAAAAACCAAAACCAAAGAACCCACCAACACACAACCAAGAAAACAATGAACAACAAAACCACAACCTGGAAGTTTTGAGGAAACCTCCTAATCATCATTCAAAAGACAGATATGGTGAAAGCAATAGAGGGTGACACACTAGGTAACTGCTGAGAGTTCAGGCTCTCTTCCAAAGAAAGTGTTTTGCTGGGAGTATATAGATTTGTCATTCTCAACAGAGTATAGACCTTGATCATAGCAATGACAATTCTGAAGTAATAAAACAAAAGATAATTGGGTGACTAATTACTATTAATAATCTGTACCAAAATTATTCTCCTCTATTTGTGAAAGAAAAACAAAACAAAACACCCACACACAACTAAACAAAACAAAAAAAATCTCCCCAAAACAAACCAAAACAAACTTAAGCCCGAAAAAAAACTATATGCCATGAACCATGGCAGACCATATTTCCCCAGCTGGAGAAAGCTGATAAGCTTCTTAACCTCCATTAAAAAGTACTGATGCTAATAAGAATCTAGTAAGGAAAAAAAGTTCTCTGAGACACAATCAGAAAACAAGTGGTCAGTAATGAAAGAAACTATATGGAACTCAAAGGTTCCAATGTTGCTTCTAAATCTGCACCATGTTTTCCCCTCAATGTAAAGAAAAAAATAAAAATGCTGAAAGAAAGAGTTCATACTGTCACTCTGTAAAACAGAGTCAACTTTTTTTTCTTCCTTTGTTTACATTTAGATACTTACAGGAAAGGGAAAGCTCTAAAAAAATTCTATTTTGGGGAGATTATCTGTTTCATAAAATATCATCTGCACTGAATATTTATTCAATCCTTTTATAAAGAAGAGATTTGGCAGCTGAATATTATGTATGACAGACTTCTTTCACACCATCTGTTATCTGTAGCAAATCAGAAAGCATTTTTGCATTGCTTTTCATGCTGGACTATGGGTAGAGTTTGGAACGCTTAAAGTATTTGCTATTTGAGGAGAAATAATGGCAGTGGCCATTCAGTCCTGGGGTTTCTACTTCTTGTTCTTCAGAATTCCTGCTCAACGGTACACTAGCTTACACTGGTCAGAAACTTTCAAGTGTACAGAATAGGGAAATAAAAAGTTATTTTCTCTTTCTAATCTACTCATCGTTGATACAACACAATTGTCTTTCATGAGAGCTTCATTCACACAGAAACAAAACTAAGCCCAGTTAAGGCAATGTTTTAACTTCGGTTGGCCATGCTGAACAGTTTCTTCAGCTATTAACTTTTGTTGTCATCTGCCAGTATGAACAATCACTGAAACCAAAATTTTACTTCACAGAATGAATACCCTCCCTGGACTGAAGTTCACTTGATACAAACCAAGTGAAGATATAACTAAAACTATAAACCCAGAAAAACTGTAAAAAAATAGGTTAATGTTATATTGATATTTTAGACATCTGAAGATAACACAATCCACTTGCTCAGTTTCATACTCCAGGAATTTCAACATTAGTTTCTTTTGCCAACCACAAACACAAGTTCGAGGTGTAGAAATGGTTTGGAAATAGATTTATCATTCCACTTGCGTGATTGCCAAGACACAAAACTACTAGGCATCCAGAAGTCCGCTAGCACGTAACAGGATCTAGAACTGATTCCATTCTCACATAAGTTAGGACAAGCACATAACCTTTCTTGAAGGAAAAAATGTTACTAAACAAGGAAATAAAAATATTCAACATTGCTAACCTCACACACAATCCACCTGGCCAAATTATTCTGGAGGATAAATTCCCTTTTCTAAACTGAGTGAAATGAGAATTTTTAAGAAGTATGAGAAATAAGAAAGTATTAGTAGAAAAAATGAGCACCAATGCAAGATTCCTGTCTTTTTTGTGAACATAACTGAACTGAAGCCCTTCTACAGTGGATAGGGTTGTATCACTGTCTCTGATAACAAGCCAATATCGGGAGGTTTACTGTCACTCAACATACATATATTCACTATCTATTTAATTCACCTACATTTAATAACTGTGATAATCCATACTTGTTGGGGTTTCCCCCCTTCCAAAAGTTTCCAGTTACTCTTTACTACTAATAATTGCCATTACTGTCTGTTTTATGAGTGGAAATTAAATATCAATTTGTGCAGCTGAACGTATATTCCCCCCAAGAAGGCATGCACGTGCACACAAGCAGCCACAGATCAACATGAACTGGAAACACACAGCACTCAAAAATGAATGGCACATATGCTCAACCATGCCTTTCCTCCACAAATCAGGATAGATGCTGCTAGTTAACTCACTCTCTATACATATATACGTAAGTGGCCTTAGAAACTAAATTTATCCAGTAGCTAGCCCCAGATCCTCTGGTCTCCCCACTTGCTAGTGCCCAGCTGCAGAATCCTTCAGGTTTTGCAGACACACTCCTCTTGCTGGTACTCAGACCTTCTCCTGTTATGTGCACATCTCCCTCACCCCGCAATAGTTGGCCCAGACCTGTGTTCTTCTCAGAAGCTGTCAATCTACCCCAGAAGGTGAAAGGATGACCTGGCCAACCAAATAACTGACTCTTAGACTGCTGATATCTCCACTGTCTGGCCTCCAAACCTACCATCTCTCCAGTACCTGCTGCCAGACCTCTTATCTTGCTCAGCAGCTAATTTGGCTTGAAATTTGCTGCTGAAGTACACATATATGCAGCACTGTATTTCCCTAGGGCAACGTTCATACTCTTTCCAGTTACTGGCACTTAGACCTCAACACACAAACAACAGACAGGACTCTCACAGAGGAAAACAGGAATAGCATTTAACATGCAGATATGACAGACTGGTGATCAGATGCAGCGCTCAGCCAGACAAACCTACTGACCAGATGCCTGTTTACATGGAACTCCTTTCTCCTCCCTTCCCTGCCTCCTCCTTCTCTCTCCATTTTCCCATGCTCGCTCCCCCCATTCACCCTGATTCCTCCCTTTCTCTACCATTGGTCCTTCTCTAAAGATCACAGAATCATAGAATCATAGAACGGTTAGGGTTGAAAGGGACCTTGAAGATCATCTAGTGCCAACCCCCCTGCCATGGATGGGCAGGGACACCTTCCACTAGACCAGGTTGCTCAGAGACTCATCCCACCCGGCCTTGAACACTTCCAGGGATGGGGCATCCACAGCTTCTCTGGGCAACCTGTTCCAGTGTCTCACCACCCTCATGGTGAAGAATTTCTTCCTCATATCTAATCTAAATCTGCCCTCCTTTAGTTTAAAGCTATTTCACCTTGTCCTTTCACTACACACCCTTGTAAAAAGTCCCTCTCCATCCTTCCTGCAGGCCCCCTTCAGGTAAATCTCATGTTAACTCTCTCACAGTCCTACAATTGCCTTAAAACATTCTACAATATTTATTACAGAAACCCAAAATGGCCTTCCTTCTATACCACAAGTCCCAAATCCCTTTAGGCAATTAAATACCCTTCAGTCTTCAAGGCATTCTGGTATCAACTCCCCTCCCTCCCTCTATGACCCATCCTAGTAGGTTTCACACCCAGGACAACAGGCCAGTTCTCCTTCGAGAATCCTGCAAGTAGCAAAGTAAGGGTGCTCTGCTTGCACTCACTGAGATACAGCATTCCTCCACTTATTGTTTATTTGCATTTTTGGTGATTAGCCTTTAATCATATTACCTGATAATTATTAGCTTTTATCCTTCTAGAAATCAAGTTGATTAAACTGTGCTCTTCTAAGACTGACAGCAAATTAATTGGTTTATCCCTTTTATCCACATTCATATCTCATTGATTCTTAATACTGATGGTCGCAGTTGTTTTATAATCAGACAACGTTGTTCAATATGAAATCTCTTCTAAAGCTAAGTGATTTTTATTCTGCAAGTCAAAGTCCATACGCTGTTTTTATACCTTCTGGTCCTTCTAAGTGGGACTTAGAAGGCATAAGGCCAGTTCAATCAATCTCTAGAGCCTGACAATAAAGTGATAAGAACTTTAGCATAAACTCCCAAAACAGCGTAACTTCCTTGAATTTTGAATTCTTTAAAAGCCACAAAATGAAACTAAATTCATAGCAATTCAGAGAACTTTCAACAACACTACACTGCACAGAAGGAGACTTTCCAATCTGCAGTTTAAGAGAGAGGTTTATTCTTTGAAAGCAATGCAAATACTATTAACAAAATGTGCGGTACTTGTATAAACAGATATATGAATGATAACTTAAGAATTTAATTAAATACACTGCTTTCTCATGAAAGGCCATCTACAGGTTCCTTTTACATGTTTGTTTCCCCTGCAAATTGAAAGGCATCTGGACACTATAGATTGGCACCAGATTCTTTCAGATACAATAGAAAGTCTTATGAAGACTTAAAAAAAAACAGGAATTATGAGAGGCTGTCTCAATGCTACAGAGATGTTTGTAACTAAGGTTGCTTTTGGGGATGTAACAAAAAAAAAAAAAAAAAACACCACAAAAAAACCCCACCAAGCAACCACAAACATTGCTTCAAGAGGTATTTTCTTTTAACAACACTATTTTACTCCCCCACGGATTCTGTCCTATAAATACTATCAGTTTTTGTGTCTCTATTGCCTTAGAAATACATAATCCTTTTCATACGAGATTTCATATCCCACAGTAGTATGTCTACTTTCTTTTCATTGCCCAGCTCCCTATTTTTGTGCACACAATCCAATTATTTCTCTGGCCTTGAGTAGCTTGCAAATTGAACTAAGGACTGCCCTTTTATTATCTGTATATGAAGCCAAGATTACAATACAATTGGACCTCATTTTGACCAAATATATTTCACTCCATTATTCTGTAAAAATGAGGAAACTTTTTATCCTCTCTGCATCCAAGCTCTTACACTCATTTAATCTCACAGCTGCTCCTGCTCCTAAGATGGTCACTTCTCATTAACAATTTCAATGTCAAACAGGTTTCCTCAGTGCTTCTTCAGTTCTATTATTTAAAAACCAACCAACCCCCAAAAACACAAACACATCCAAGTGCTACAACATGAGAATTCAAGATCTCTTCTTCCTCTGCCTAGAGCTAAATAAAAAAAGATGAGGGGTCAGGTCAAGGAGGACAAAATCTTACATGCAGTTTTGGAAACATTCTTAGTTTTTCTCCATCAAAAGGAGGAAAGAATATTTATCATATCTACTTTAATATAGATGAAGAATTAGAATTACTATTATTAGGTCTTTTAGTTCTCACTTTTGTGACTGATTGCAAGGATGATCTACAGCTTCTAGGACAGAGTTTGTAACAGATAACAGTGCTTTAAGAAACAGGATCAACCTTGCCATATTTCTGGGAAAAGCTAAGTCAACTAGAAGGAAAAACATTACAGATGTTAAGCAAGCAACTTGCTAGTCTGAAGTCCTTAATCATCTAGAATTAAAAAGAAAACATAGCCATTGCATGCCGTAAGAAAATGCTGATGACTGTTTTTCTGGGGTAGACAGAACAAATCCTGGCAACTTCCTGAGCGGTAGGCTCATCCCTCAACTCCTATGGCTAACAGGACTCATATGATATTTACCTTTTCCACGGATATCAGTCCTGGCACTCACTTCCCATTTGTAAATCTGGATTTCTGGTTTCTTTTTATAGATAATACTTTCTCACAGTATTTGTAAGTGAACAATGGGGAAGCCTGGCTGGTTCTTGAAGCATGATTGCAGAAATTAGCTGGCTTCTTTACAGGGTATCTGGTCCAGCTTGCAGAGGTAGCTGAACATAAGAATATGAAAAGAAGTTGTTACAACAGTAGTTTTCTTTCAAAGCTTGTAGTAGGAATGTTGTGTAGCTGGAACATAAATCAGTGTTTGGAGACCACCAGAATTGTTCTGTACGGCTGGTTAAATGCACAACATGGACATTTTCTGCTTAAAGACAGTGAGACAAATCCCAATCCCAGAGACAGAAGCACAATTTCATAGTTACTCCTTATTTTCCCTAATGAAAAAGAAAGCCAAACAACCCCAAACAAACAAACCAACCAACCAAAAAAACACCAAACACAAAACACAGGTTAATAATAAACAGAGTTCTTGAAATAATTATTTTGAAATCTTATTTTCTGATTTTTAATCAATTTACAGAAGCATTCACCTTCCTAAGCCAGCCTGAGCAAAATTCAGTGACTTCAGAATGAGGACGGAGTACCTGAATATTCTAGTTTTTCCCATTAAAAATGTAGTTTTAAAACCTTCCTACTTTTTTTCCTTTTATCATCTTTTAAGCCATCCACTCAGGATCAAGAGTTAAAACTCCAAAGCTGATTCCTAATTATAGGAAACCAAGTCTTTACTTCAGCTGCTGAAGAACCAGACATTTTCCTAAATGCAGAGAATTCAAAGCTTCATAGGCAGAGAAGTTCAGTCCAGTTATTCTGCTACCTATATGGATTGAAAAGCCTCTTCTTTAAAGGAAAATATTCAAATGAAGATGGCAAAGCAGCACCAGGTCTAAAATTTCAGTCCTTTATCTCCCTAAGCTTCCAGTAACATCAAACAGAATTCTGGGCCAATATGGATCACAAAAATGTGCCCTTCACATCCATTGGGCCCGAAACTCAGTTACCTTTTAATCCAAACTTCTCGGCCAAGCTGCATATTTACAGAAGTGTCAGGAAATAAACCATGCATTTTATACTGTTACACAAGCTGCAATAAGGTAAAAGATTCCAAGGGCGAACAGCCATTACATTTTAGGAGTCTTGAACTGAAGCAGCAATGTCTGAAATACCAAAGATGTCATTCTGTCTGCAAGACTGGCATATGAACAGTGTACATTAAGAAGCAACTCATCTTTCTTCAAAAGTAATTTTCAGAAAGTTATTTTGAATCAGAAGAGTCTTCAGTTATGTGAAAGGGGCCGTCCAGTTCCTTAAGGAGAACAATGGAAGAAGTTTTTCTATTTGAGGGAGGGATGGCGAGAAAAAATTAGATTTTGTAAATGATTAGATTTTGTAAATGGGTTTATTTTCACTAAGATCAGTGAAATAATTGGTTTAGCTTGATTAGAATTCGTACATATTTTTAAAAATGGTTGTAAGAATTTGTCAGTACACAGGAAGAGGTGGAGCCTTGTAGACAAGACCATCTTCCAATCAAACTTGCTGTCTCAAAGAGGTTTGGTGCTTCTCCAGGGCCTGGATCCTCAGTCTTGCAGAGGCTGCTGAAACCCATCTAGGCACTCAAATTGCCGTTGCTTTTTGCCCATTGTTACAACCACACAGGCATGAACAGTACTGCTCAGGGAGGCTGAGATCCAGGGCACTTTTATGGCTCTGAGGAATCAGATGAAGCGGACAGGGGCCTATGGGATAGTCTCAACTAAATCAAGGAGAAAGTATCTGACCTGCCTTAGCCTGTCTGTCAACACATGCCTTTGCAGCTGGCAAAGAGCTTTGGTTTCTACATACACACAATGATCTTCAAAGAGCAGACTGCTGGCAATTAACAGTTGTGATACCTGACAAAAATGGGGCAACAAACGAAAAAGGCAAGATGGGATAGTTTTTATGAATTGAGCTGAACGAATGGATACATGATTTTTAGGGAAAAGGGAAGAAAAATTATTTCATTCTACATAAAGAAACAAAATAAATACATGGAGCTCTCTTGTGGAATTAAAGTCTGAAACAGTGAGGAATCACAGTGAGATGTTGTTAATGGACAGCTGTGGCAGATACCTGAAAAGTAGATGGACAAAGCAGTTGGAATATGTTCCAGTCACATGTCTTGGTTCTCATGGAGGTTTTTAACTACTCTGGTATCTATTGAGAAAACAATATTACATAGCACAAGCAATCCAGGAGGTTTCAAAAGTGTGTTGGGGATTTCTGCCGCCTGTCCCTCCCCCCTCCTTTCCCCCTT
>JMFS01075215.1:0-22169 GCA_000699545.1 Podiceps cristatus | reverse complement strand
CTGTCTAAGTTGTTGATGAAAACATTAAACATTAAACTTGCTGCTTTGACCATGCTACCTACCAGCATAGGATCTAATAAAGATCCTTTGCCTGAAGAATGCATTAAAATATTTTGTGGTAAAGGAGGTGATAAATTCGAAATGGCTTCTGATTTTAGGATTTTGTTTTTTCATTTGAAGGCAAAATTATTGTGCGTACTTCTTTTTTTTTTTTTTTTTCCCTGAATGTTTTAAAATTGTTATCAAGATGCACCTGACTTTAGTGAAAATTACCCAGCTACTGATGCTAAAATCATTGGGCACTAACCTTCTAATACCTTCACAGAGTTAGAAAATATATGAAAATATTTATCTGCTTTTCATATATGTTATCTTTTCCATCATATTGCCTCACTGACCTTCACTGGCAAGTCTTCCTTTTTTGAGGATTGTCATTAGGATGCTGGTAAAATTAGGTCTTGCTGTAAATTGACAATTAGTAAAGAAAAATAGTTTCTGTTGTTTATTCTTCAGAAGATAGTCTATCCATCTGAATCTATGTCAAAAACTATAAGCAGCACTAGTGAGATCCCCCTTAGCACCTTGAAACATTACATTATCTCATCAGTTCATTCTGAAACTATTATTAGACACCTTTTATCAAGTTTTCCAGTGAAGATATTTTTCCCCTTAAAAATTCTGAAAATACTTCTGGTGGTGATTTTAAACTGATTACATATTTCAAACACCATCATGTTACTGATAAGGGAATCCATTGCAATTGTCACGGTAGATGGCCAGATGGGAAAGTAATCACCAGTAAAATCTTAGTCCTGTATATTGCAGCATAGCCTGGAAGTATCCAAAATATTCTCCCTTATTCTCTCTCAAAAATATATTTTCATGGAGATATTTATACTACTTTATGTTAGAATTCTCTAAATTACGTATCTGAAATTGAATCCTAGGCTCTCTCCATAGGCAGTTGGCCATGCTAGAGGCAGCACAGGGTAAGATACAGTATTTTTTCAACTTACAAAACACTTTTTAACATTAAGAAATGAAAAATTAATTTAAAATTAATTTCCATACCTAATAATGTCCTGTCTGAAAAATAATTACTTCTCTGTTTGATTTTGAAAAAAATAATTGGTGGAGAGGGTATGCAAAGATTGTTCCTTTCCCAGGACTTCCATTTTTCCACAGACTGTGGAAGAGATGGAGATGAACTACTTATACTTTAAACTGCCAAAGAAATTTGGGCACTAAAGAGAACTAGATTTGCAAACAATTGGAAGATGTGAATTTTAGTTATAACCAAACCTATGGAAAGTTACCAACCCAACAATGGCTTGGTTTTTTTTAGGGTAGTATTTACTTAGGATATAGAGCAATATCCATATAGGTAAACAAATACATTATGGAGCTGCAAAGCTTTGTCAAGAATAACCTCTTCTGGCACACACCAGTACTTCCAGCACTGTAGCACTTTCTCAGAATGTATCTGTATCCCTAAACTGAAGGGGTTTGGGTTTGTTTTTAAGTAGAGATAAGTTTCCAAATCTTACTCTAGATTAATTCATAATATGGCCTAACAAGTAATGGGTATGGTAGGAAGGGACTTCCTTGGTACATGAGCAGGAATAAAAAGGTGGCAAGCAGACAATCTGCCCTCATTTCTTAAAAACAGCCTCACCTCTGTGCCTGGGAAGATCATGGAGCAGATTCTCCTAGAAGCTGTGCTAAGGCACATGGAGGCCAGGGAGGTGAATGGAGACACCCAGCACCGCTTCACCAAGGGCAAGTCCTGCTTGACCAACCCAGTGGCCTTCTCTGATGGCGTGACTGCACCAGATGTCATCTATTTGGACTGCTGTAAGGTCTTTGACATGGTTCCGCACAACATCCTTCTCTCTAAATTAGAGATATGGATTTGATGGGTGGACTATTTGGTGGATGAAGAATTGGTTGGATGATTGCATCCAGAGGGTAGTGGTCAATGGCTCAACATCCAGATGGAGATAAGTGACAAGTGGTGTCCTTTAGGGGTCCGTATTGGGACCAGCACTCTTTAATATCTTCATCAATGACATAAAGAGTGGGATCGAATGCAGCCTCAGCAAGTTTGCAGACGACACCGAGTTGAGTGGTGTGGTGGACACACCTGAGGGATGGGATGTCATCCAGAGAGACCTGGACAAGCTTGAGGGTTGGGCCTTGGTGAACTTTGTGAAGTTCAACAAGGCCAAGTGCAAGGTCCTGCACCTGGGTTGGGGTAACCCCTGGTATCAATACAGGCTGGGGGAGGAAAGGATTGAGAGCAGCCCTGCCAAGAGGGACTTGGGGGTAATGATGGACGAAAAGCTGGACATGAGCCGGCAATGTGTGCTGGCAGCCCAGAAGGCCAACTGTATCTTGGGCTGCATCAAGAGCAGCATGGCCAGCAGGTCGAGGGAGGGGATTCTGCCCCTCTGCTCCACTCTGGTGAGACCTCACCTGCAGTGCTGCGTCTGCTCTGGGGCCTCAGCACAAGAAGGACATGGAGCTGTTGGAGCAGGTCCAGAGGAGGGCTACAAGAATGATCCGAGGGATCATTTGTGAAGACACTCTGAGGGAGCTGGGGTTGTTCAGCCTGGAGAAGAGAAGGCTCCAGGGAGATCTTATTGCGGCTTTTCAATACTTAAAGGGGGTCTATAAGAAAGAAGGGGAAAAACTTTTTAGGAGGGCCTGCTGTGATAGGACAAGGGGTAATGGCTTTAAACTAAAAGATGGGAGATACAGACTAGACATAAGGAAGGAATTTTTTACGGTGAGGGTGGTAAAGCACCCTCACATAGGGTGCTCAGAGAGGTGGTAGAAGCCCCATCCCTGGAAACATTCAAGGTCAGGCTGGACGGGGCTCTGAGCAACCTGGTCTAGTTGAAGATGTCCCCACTCATGGCAGGGGGGTGGGCTAAATGGCCCGCCTTTAAAGGTCCCTTCCAACCCAAACTATTCTATAATTCTGTGATTGTCTAGGTATTGAAAATAGGTGTAGGTAGGCTTTGGTAGTCTTTACTGAGAGGATAAAGTATTGTGGAAATTAACATGATGTTTTAATTGTTAAGGGAAGGTTAAGGCTAATAGCTCACATTTTGTCACGATTTTTATGCAACAAAAGGGAAAATGGCGTAACTTGTTTTAATGTAGATTTTTCCAATACACGGTTTCTTCTTTGGCAATTGTAAAATTGTAAATTTTGGCAATTGTAAAGGACTTAAAGGTATAAAGCACATGTTACGGGGTGATTCTATCCTTTATGAATGTTAGTGTATATGAAATAGTTATTGTTACACATTTAGACAACATTCAGTCATATTTAGTTTCACTTGTGTGCTTCAATGTAATGATTTTTTCTTATTATTACTATTTTTTATTAGTAAGGCTCTTAACAGTTTGCATAATGAATGAGGCTCTTAACGGTTTGCATAATGATTTTTTATTAGTATTACTATTTTTAATTAGTAAGGCGCTCAACAGTTTGCATAATGAATGAAGTGGGTAACTTGTGGTCGATACCCAACTCTAGCTGGTACTTATATACTAATTTATTCAACATATACACCACCACTGAATCTCCTATATCTGAATATTAACTTCTTACTCTGACAGGAAGATTTAAGAAAAAAATAATCTTATGATTTAATAGACTGTGCTCCAAAAAGGGGAAAAAAAAAAAAAAAGGAATAAATATTAACCAAGATACTAGAAATGTGTTCTGAATAAAGTTCCAAAGTTTTCTTCACAACAATAACAACAACAGAATTAGAACCACACAGTTGACAGCTCTTGCCCAATGACACATGCTGTCAGATAGGAAGTTGGCCTGAATTGTAACTACAGGCTTTACTGAGCCATTTCAAATACAAATCTGGAAACCTGGAACAAAATTTCCAGAATATTCACAAACCTCTAAAGTTCTTGTCAAAATTTCAAGGTGCACAAAATTAGCCATAAAGGCTGAGTATACATTTGATAATTTCATTTAATTTACTTTTTGCACATGAACATGGGACGATTCTTGACAAGTATACGGGAAAGAAGTGGGGTGGGGAACAGCCTGCCAAGAAGACAAGTGGCAACGCGACTTGCAAGTCAGGCTGCTTACAGCTTATAGAAGGCTGGAAGAAAGCACTTAAAAAGAAACAAGGCAATTGTGGCAGAGGTAGATGCACAATGGCAGGTAGTCTTGGTGGATGTACCAGTTTTCCAAATATGACAATTTTGTTAAGTAGATTTTAACAGTAATAGACAGGGTCCTTTAGCAAGGGGCGTAAGCCTCAGAAATTACAGGCTGCCTGTGGAACAAAATTTTTAAGCCAGCCTTTAAGCACTGTTTAAAGCAGTGTGCTGCTCACCATTTTGTTAATAATAATGAAATAAAAACCTCTATCACAGAGCATTTTAACAGGACACTCAAAACCAAGACGTGGAGATATTTTACAGCACACACTGGTGTGTTACCAGAGTTTATGAAGAACTATAACCATAGCTTCTGCAGAATTATCAGAGCCAGGCTTGTGCATGTGAACACTTCAAATTGTGCAAGGGTTTGGAAAACCATATATGGAGATATGTTTAAAATTAAAAATTTTGCTTAAAATGGGAGACCACCCAGGGTGTCTAGAACAAAAGAGGGATTTGAGAAAGGTTATGAGGACATGTTCAGAGATGAAATTTTCATAATAGCTGAAATTGTGAGCAAGGGAACTGATACCTGTGTGCCGCTTAATGGACTATAATCATGAAGCAATAGAGGGGAGATTTTACCCTAAAGAACTTTAAAAAGTTCTTCAAAGAACTTTAAAAAGAAACTAAAAGAACTAAAAAACTAAAAAGACTAAAAGAACTTTAACCACATTGCAAAAAGACTAAAAGAACTTTAGTTTAAAAAACTAAAAGAACTTTAAAAAGTTCTTTATCCCAATAGGGACAGAAGGTATAAAATTCATATCATCACCACAAAAAGTAAAGGAAGAAATAATTGTTAGTGATTTGGCATTGCTAACCCCAGAAATTTTAACAGTGGGTCAGCAGCAGTTGGCTAGAAGCAGGGACACAGACAGAAGGCAGATGGAGGTTTCTACATCACGCTGCCCAGCAATGCCAGAGCCAGAATGTGTCCACAAAGCACTAGCTTGAGCCTTACCGTACAACTGGTGAGGCCCTTGTAGGTCTCTGTGAAGTGGGGCTGGAGGAAATACAGTACCCCACAGCTGGAATAACAAAATCTCTTGGTTACTGACATGACTGCTGGCTCACATGCTGAACGCTTTCATGCCCACTCAGTCCACTGGGTATTTAGCATTAGTCATCAGTAATGCCTCAGTATGCCTCAAATGCACACCAGGCATCACCAGCACATTCTTAACAAGCAGTAAGGCATAGATAGCTTGCAGGCTCCTGCTGCTGAGGAGCTCCTTTAATAAAATCTGTCTTTGCCGCTGTCTTTGTCCAACAAAATCTTGCCTTGAAAGAACAGATCACTGTGGAGGGGTCTCAATAGTTCAAGCCTCCTGTTGTGGGCTGTCAGAGTTGAGCATTGCCTAAACCCCTCATTACCCATAACATCCAGCATGAATAATGCTTCTTGCTGCCTGACTCTTTGTAGAACAGCTCCATAGGTATGTGCATGGACAGCATACGTGTCTGTAGTTGAGAAGCAACTCAATGAAGGTGCAGTAGGGGTAGCAATCGTTGCTCTGGCTTATCAGTCCATCCCTCAGCATGATATCCATCTGACTGAAAATAGGGGCCAACAAGTAATTTATGAGGCCCATGGCCTCACCGACTCTGAGGTTGGACCTGTCAGCTCTTGCCATCTTTTTCATTTCTATGTAACCCTCACCATTCCCAGCCATGAAAAAGTCCAGAGGTGCAGACTTTACAATAGTGCAAAGTGGAGGCACCTTAATAAACAGTGTTGTCTCAATACTGGTCTGTGTTGGAGGCACTTGAAACAAATCCAACTTGTATTTGGTACATTATTCTGAGCAGCCATGAACCAAAGCCATCTCTTTACAAATGTATTTTTCTGTCTCTTTTACACTATTTGGCCTGGCTTGGTATTCTTTTTCTTCTTGTCCTTGTCAGACTGCTGTCTGGTGCCCAGCTTTGCTTTTTCTTTCAAAGGGCTGGGTTGTACATTTCCTCTGGGGGCATGACTGAGCTCTCTTTCTTTTACATCTTTTTCTTCGAATATAAGCAAGTCCTGAACCCACCTGATTTGTAGGGCATTTCCAAGGTTGCCAACCTTGAAAACATGTCTAAACATGTTTTCTGCAGTATCTTGAGTGGTGTTTCTAGTGCGTGATGTAACAATTTCCAAACATCTTTCCAGAAGCAGGACAGCCTTTCTAAACAGGATACAAAATGTACCTCTGACATCTGCACCATACATCACGGGAACAACTTGAAAACCATTGCTGACCGGGGCTCTGTAATAATTTTCGTCACAATGCAATATGAAAACCTTCAAAAGCACACCTTTTCATTATGGAGAAGATTATACTGGGTACTATTGAAGGGTATTTAAAGAATAATGCAATCACCAGGCACAGTCAACATGGGTTCACAAAGTGAAGAGCTGGCTGCAGGGCAGGGCTCAAAGGGTTGCAGTGAATGGGGGGGCTACATCTGGCTGGTGACCAGCCACCAGTGGTGTTCCGCAGGGCTCAATTCTAGGCCCAGTTCTGTTCAGTATTTTTGTCAATGATCTGGATGCAGGAGTTGAATGCACTCTCAGGAATTTTGCTGATAATACAAGACTGGGAGGTGCTGTTGACTTTCTTGAGTGACAAGAGGCCTTGCAGAAGGATCTAGTTAGATTGGAGCATTGCGCAATCATTAATGTCATGAAATTGAACAAGAACAAATACCAGATTCTGCACCTGGTACAGAGAAATGCAGGGCACAAGTATAAATTGGGAGAGGAGTGGCTCTCCCGAGGAAACAGCAGCAAGTGGAATGGTGTTCCAAAGCATATTTGATTCCTAAACAAAAAGACTTGAGAAGAATTTAGTGAAAGATATTATCCTTGGAAGAATACATTTTACTTAAGAGGCTATATTATTTTCTTATAAAGAGTTGTCACTAAATATATTTAACTCCATTTTGAACACAATTTCATCAACAGGATATTAGAAGCAGATTTGACCTTCTGACCCACTTTGTAAACAGATGGTCTTAGCCAGGAATATCAGCATGTATCTAAATGATACCATGTGGTTTGCAACACCCCTGGGACGGAAAGCATTACATTGCCATGTTGCAGCTAGGTAACCCTATAGCCCCAAAGTCTGAAACAGCAATGCAAAGATTCCACAGCACATTCAGTCTATTGATCAGTGAGCTACCATGTGTCTGCTGTAAGGATGTTGAAAGGCCTGCAATTGGTCCATCAAAAGCAACCTGCAACTTAATTTTTTAGTACTCCAGTATACTCGGATACAGATGGGTTTTATAACACATCTGATTTAAGTTATAGACTTACAGCTTTATGAAAGGTAGAGCATGAAGTATGGAGCATCCCACAGCACTGAACTCAGTTTCTTCAGCCTTCATGTGTTATACATATGTGGAATTTACAATGAAATACAAGAATAAAAGTTTGCAACATCTGAGTACTGTTTACTGCTTAGTTCTTTTTTTAATAGTCTGGTGGACTTACAGCAATGTGGCATGACTTGATGCTCTGCTAGTGGAGATAAGAAAATTCTCTACAGCTTTAAAAGAAATGAGTCACAGCTTAAAAACTCCTGTAGTAATTAATAATAAACTAAGCTGTTAATAAAACAATAAACCAAGGAATTAATAAAAAACTATAGCTTACAGAACTTATTGAAACTAAGGAGAAGTTATTCCAAAAACTGCAAAATTTCCAATGGAGAATTTCATTACATCATAAGTAATTTTTGTGAATTAGTTTTGAGTCAAGCCATATTAAATAGGAAATTGTACCAAAGACACATATATCCCCCAACTTAACCGTACAAGGGGGAATTTATATTTTTCTCTTAGGAAAAAGAATGAAGAATAATAGTTTGGGTTTCCTAGCTGGACCTGATTTCTGCCTCTACCAACACTTGTATATTTTAGGAGTGATACAGTAGGAACAGAAAAGTTACTTTTGTCCTGGTTCCGGCTGGGATAGGGTTAATTTTCACCAGGAGCTGGCCGGGGGCTACTCTATGCCATCCCTGCAGGTGACCTATGCTGTGAAGTACGGCCACATACCAGCTTACTGTTCCTGTTAGGGTTTCCTGTTTGCTTGTTTTCTTTTCCTTTGCTGTCCTGTTAAATTGTTGTTATCCCAACCCACGAGTTTTGCCTTTGTTTCTCCCCGTTTTCCTCCCGGTCCCACTGGGGTAAAGGGGTGGGGGTGGGGGTGAGTGAGGGAGAGGCTGCGTGGTGCCCAGCTGCCGGCTGGGGCCAAGCCATGACAACTTAATATTAACATTGAGGAATGTGGTTGGAACTGGGTGAATAACTGCTGACGTTTGTTCTATCCATGTAAAAAAGAACATGCTGTGACTGGAGCATATCTTTTGTCCGAATTGAGAAGGTGCAGTGGCACAAGTGTTTGCAAGCTTTTACAAGATTGAGGAAGTGCGAAGAACTGATATTCTAGAGTTCAACATATGGGGGCATGAAAGCCTAAGGGAAGCTAATAGTTTCCACTTGGAGGACCAGAACAGTCCAGTCTAACATGCAATGCAGCAATAGCAACTGTGGGCTTTATTAACAGCGTAGCTAACAGAGACTTAAGCTTTTTGGGGTTCAGCTGTCTTAGAACAGCAAACAAGGCAGCTTGAGGCCAGTGAATAGATACATTATTTAAAGGTATATACAGCCCATGAGTATAAGTAAGGCTGAACAAAATCTTTCCATACTCATCTTAAAATTAGCTTAATAGGAAAAAGGACCTTTGTATGGGTTAAACACAATGTGGCAAACAGCCTGTCATTTCCAAAGAGAAGCTTATTTTGCACAATGGATTTTTTTTTTTTATTTATTATTTATTCCATTTTGTATCTCTGTGAAAGAGTCATACATGGTTCTGCACATTTTCACTTATATGATTGCCTGTTTTTATCAAAACAAGTTCTTGCTTGCCTATATCTGGATAAGCCATCATATCACTTACTTGAGCACTACTTTCAGAACTCTGGCTTTAATTTATTGGAAAAATGTAGCATACCATAGTGGTGCATATCTCACTCAGAAGTGTCTACTAACTCAAAAGAATATTTTCTAGTTGTAGGTACGCTGAGTAGTTGCCAGTTAGAAACAGGCAGATTTGTTGTACTCAAGGGGATTGGTTTGTATTTTACATGTTACCCTGTGTGAAGACTAGCTTTAAAGTATACAGGCTGGGAGGTATAGTTCTTCCTTTAGTCTCTTTTGCTCTTATGTCAATGAGATGGAAAAAACAATTCCCTTCAAAGGAATAGCTTGTTTCCCCAATTGCTGTTTCTCAGGAGAGAGAAAGACACAATTTATTAAGTTTCTGTTGGTTAGTGAAATGGAAAATGAATTTTGATAACTGTGATTTATATATTTAGTTTTGTATTAGATTCTTGGGTAGCTCAGATGATAGGTAAAAAGATGGTCTTTTCATTACAGATAATGTCTTCTTGCTTGGTATGTAATTGACACTATTTTAGTGGGAGCAGATACAAAACTACTGCTAAATAAATAGAATGATTTTTAGATCCCAGACAGCATTAAAAATACTAAGGGACGAGGAAATGGTTTAGTGTCTGATGCTATAAGTGGTATAAGCTATTTGTCTTACTCTAAAATGGAACCTGGTTTATTTCAGTAATATTGCTCAGGAGGGATTAATCTCATTTGAATTCACTTAGATGATGTTGACCTTTGCATTTAGGTTAGCCATTAGACTCTTCCAATACTAATGGAGGTAAATAGCAGAGAATAGGCTCTTGAGCTATTTTAGATGTCTTAGTTTGAGAGAAAAGGACAAGCATGCTTGACATACGCCTTCATACAGGGAACACAAAGGAGTTATAAAGGGATTATGAAAGAAAATTAGCCCAGCTGTATGCACTTTATTAGCTGGAAAAAGAAAGAGAAACAGAAATTTTGGTAGTGCCTTTGCAGTGAGACCACTGATTTTAGCATGCTGCAATACTTACGTTGCTTTAGTCACACCTACCATTTACTACACTAAAAGTGATTTTCCATTTTTTAAAGGCTCTTCATTTTGGGTTCTGTTTGATTCTAACTACAGGCCTATGCATCATGTTCTCAAGGAGTTAGAAAGACTCAAGAAACAAAGAGAAAAGGTAGTGAAAAAGCTTTCTCAAACCATGTTGTTAAAAGCAAAATGAAAACATTCACTTACGGATAAATGTTACTTGCTATTCTTTCTGTAACATAGTTATCACTGCTAAGGTTTGCTTTTAATCTTCTCTGTGTCATATTGGAAAATGTCATTGTTTGTGACATTTTTTTCATCCATGTATCTAATCTTAGGCCTAGTAAGACAAATGCTTAAATGCATGGAGAATGAACTTTTTTCTATGTTAAGATGAACTACCTAGTTTGCCACGAATGAGGGACGGGACACAGCTTGATGCAAGCAGAATGTCAATTTATTGTATGCAATTGTAGGTATATATACCTTTCATAAGCTAGGCATGCTTGAGCTTGATTGGTGCTTTTAATAAAACAGTCTATATTTGTCATTTATGGATTGGTTAGACACAAACAACAAGGCTTACATTACTATCATTAAAATATTTTATGCCTAGTAACAGCATCTTCTTGGCACAGCATTGTTAGCTCCTTAAGGCCAGCTGCTTCTTTTACAATGTATCACCACAGCTACCTTTTTCACAATGTATCATCACATGGCTCACCGGCCAGAGCTTTGTTAGCACTTTTCTATTTCTTCTCAGTAAGTTTCCACTCTTGTTTAACCCTTCTATGGTTTATGGCCGACAAGTTCCAGCACATCTCCTTCTAACAGCTGCATAGTGCTGGAGGTTCTGCCTAATGCTTTTAGGTCCTGTCCTACGCTAGTTGAGACTATTGTTTTGAAAATGTATGGATGTATATGCAGTT
Organism: Podiceps cristatus; assembly: GCA_000699545.1. Lineage (NCBI taxonomy): Eukaryota > Metazoa > Chordata > Aves > Podicipediformes > Podicipedidae > Podiceps > Podiceps cristatus. Next base: position 11,063 of record JMFS01075215.1, on the reverse strand, counting down.
GTAAATATCGTATGAGCCATGTGCAAATCTACCATTTTTAGTGACACAGTTTCCCTCATTTCCTGTGAAGCATATGTAATGAATTAAGAGCAGGCAAATAAATTGTATTATTTTGGCCATGAGTTACTTTGGACCAAAATAAATTATATTGAAGGCAACAGAAGGAGAGAATAATTGGGAAATGTTTAAGGAGCTAGGAGCAACAATGTTAAATCTATGCCAACATGATTTGAAGATAGGTTAGTGTGCTTCATCTCTTGCCTATCTTTTCCCCAAATCTGTTGGTTTGTTAAATAAAAAATAATTAACCTTCCCAAGATACCTTGCTTAACTTATATCTGTAGACCACCATTACTACAACAACGCTTCTAATTCAGCATTTGAAGATTAAAAACTTTGCAATGTAAGAAAAGGAAAAAAGTTTATTTCTCACTGTGATGTCAGAACATTTTCCTCAGCAAGTGTTTCACTCCAAGGTAACGCTCAGGAAACACAGAAATCGATGGGAAACTTCATTGTACTTCACTGGCCTTTTGAAACAAATGTGGGAAAGTTAATTACTGGTTCTCTTCTGCTGACCTCTGTTATCATTGGATAAACCCTAGCTCATGCTGTCTCTTTTCTTCCATAAAAATGGTGAGAATGTAATCAAAGGTTTAAAGAAGTACCGAAGAATCCAGGGACTCCCAATTGTGTAATAATGCAAGTACAGTTCAGGACAGGTCAGACAGACTGACTGTGATCATAGTCAGAGAACATTTGGACAGCCCCCCCGCTGCACCCCCCCCTCCGCTTTCCTGTTATCCCCCAAGTGATTGCAGAGACCCAGCCTATATACTGTTTCAGAAAAGAAAGAGGAAAATAATAATTTCAATATTAATAAGGCCAGGTATCCATCCCTGGAAGGGATGGACTCCTTAAGTAGCGTGCTAACTGACACAATTCTAAGAAGAAATCAAACAGTGCTAAATAATGTGATAGTATGGGGAGATGGCTCTTGGTGGAGCCTATAGGAGTGGCACACCCAGTGTTATCTGAGCTCAGATGTGGGGAGTTGGAAAGAATCACAGCTTTTAGTTGAAAGGAATGTTCTTCTACTTACAATAAATTTAGCCGGACTGCTCAAATCTTAAACATTAATTTCAGCACCACAGAATGGAGATATAGAAATAATATGGAGATGGAAAGGCAAAGAAAAAGAGGTAAACATACACAAGGAAAGTGTGAAAAGGAAGTAAAATACACAAGGAAAGCTGGAAAGAGGAAAACTCCACTACAGGATTAGGCCTTCTGGCTACATACAGCCAAGGAGTTGAATTGTGTTAGGCTGAAGGAGGCGGTCAGTGCCGCGTTGTTTGGGATATACAGGCTGTGCTTTGCTCCGTGCTCCAGGGTTAAATCATGGTGGCAGCGAGAGCTATCCTTTTAAGTTGCCAAGCTAGCAAGGAACTTAATAAAAAACACCATTCTTTACTCTTTTATAACATTTTGTAGTTTATGATGTTTCATTTTACTAATCCATTCACTGACCAGCAAGTGATCTAAGTTCCCTCCCTGTCTTCTAAAATAGTATCATGGCCAGGATAATTGCTACAGAACCCCTGAGGCAAAAGCTTTTGCTTCCCTGTTATTTCCCTGTCAGAGCTCAAAGCTTCCTTTGTATCGGGCTACCTTCCAAATGAACTCGATGCTTTCCTTTCTGCCCTCCTGCTGAGGTAGTAGAAGCACAATGCCAAGGTGACCAGGCTCTCCCCTCTGGTCTGAAAGCCAGGTTGTACCTTCTAGGAGTAGGTTTGAATGCTTGGTGACACACTAGTCTGACAAACAGGAGTTGCTGATCTAATATTGGATACGGTTAAAGAAATTGCAGGAAGAGATGTGTAAGTTATTCTTGCTTTGATGTGCTTAATTTGGATTCTTGCTCTGATGAATAGCAATGTAACTGCCTAAGTTCAATAATATAATCTTGCTATTATCTACGCGAAATACGAACAATTATTTCCCACATCTCAGGGCCTTTTTTCCTTCGCCCACCCCTAAACTACTGCCTGTAGACCATTTTATACATGCTGGCTACTGGCATGCCTCAAAGAAAAATGTCTATAGTTCAGCATACACTGATACTTTCTTTCAGATCATTTATGCTAGTTTCCAGTTTTCATACATTCAAAATTTCTTGGAAATTATGGAGTAAACTGAAGGTTTTTGTATCAATCATCAATATAGATATAGTGATATCAATATCAAACTCTTTCAAATATATTACCAGTATCAAATATCATTATTATTATGCTATTAATATTACTATGGAATATATGCTATGAACAGCTATATATTATTAAAATAAATTCCCAGAAACATTACAGTAATGAAACAGGGGATTTTGCAGCATTTCATGTAATTCATACTTTCTTATATTAAAGGATGGTATTCAGAGTACAAAATACAACTTTTCTATAGCTTGATCTATGAAATTAATTTACCGCTTACTTGGTTACAAGGAAAATCATTAAGAGTGCTTTGATACAGATTAGGTGGAATGGAATTGTAAGGTAAGTGTATTTTGTTGTTGTTTTGAAGTTTATGATTCTTTACAGGGGTATTTTAGATTTTAGGAATATGGTACGTTGGGGGAGAAAAGTCTGAGCTCCATAAGGTTGTACTTGAAAAGTCTTCTATTTCCAGTTTGCAGTTGTACCCGTATGCATACCTTAATTATGGAATATACATATGTGTGGTAAATGGAAGTTTTCTTACTTGCTGTCTTTATGGAGAAAATAGGTTCATCGAGCATTCTTGAATATTTTTAATATTTTTTTCTTTCTTTTCAACAAAATTTTTATTGAACTGCCTTTTTTTATTTGCAAGATTGATATTGGTAGAAAAAGTTTTACTTAAATACTATCTTTTTTTTTTTCGAAAAATAATTTCAACTTCATGTATTGAAAAGAAAGCAACCTTACAACAGCAGCAATTGTATTGTACTGTAAGCCAGCAGAGAGAGAAGCTTAGTTTTCTATGTCTATTGAAAGGCCATTAAGTGCTCTGTTTGCATTCTCCATTTGGCAAATCTAGTTCTCTTCTATGCTGCCTTCACCTTTGTTGCTATGATGGAAATCCAGCAGCAAAATATTTGACATGTGTTTTGGTGGCGGGGAAGTTGGATTACTAATCCTGCTTCTTGCTTGTCAAGTGAAGAATTAAGATCTAATGATTAAATATGTATCATGAAAAATAACTGAAAAACAGTGTGCTGAAGGTTTAATCAGTAGGACTTCAGAATTTTGTTCTTTGCTTCTATGTTAACACAGTTTTTATTTGTATTCCTTCTGTGCCTTTCTGAAGAAAAGCAAGGTAATTGAGAGAGGGATACTAGCATTCTCATTTATACAATTTTTTTTTTTTTTTTGACATGTAGTGAAGTTAAAATAATCTAATAAAGCATAGGGGGATGGAAGGTAGTCTTTGGCTTGTCAAGTCCTCTAGTGTAGGGCCATCACAATGGTTGATTTTGGAACATATCTGACAGGTCAATACTGAAAAAGAAAGTGTCACCATAGCCTAGGCCTTAAAACCTGACAGTCTGTGATGTTTCCTCAAGACTGTGCTAATGTAAATACAATTTAAATCAACCACCAAGGTCTGGATATTTGTCAAGGAGTTAAACTGGCCTTTGTCTATTAAAGAAAGTAAATCCCCTTTGCTATTCTCAAGGCTGAAATAGAAAGAAAACCTTTATCCCAACAACAAATAATGGGAACTTGAGGCACTTGTTGTTTAAATTCTTCAAAGTAAATTTCAAGGTATGCAGTTGAATCCACCAGAACAGAGATTTGCATAGACCTTTTATAATCAAAACAACTACTTCTTTTTTTCTTTCATTTCTACTTTCAGTTAACTTGAAATACTTTACTGGTAGTTCTGAAACTATACACCTTAGATTTTTCTATTGGTGAATTGTGAACTGACGTCAATTGTTCTGATAGAACTTTTAATTTTTCCCCTTGTAGTTTCTTATTTTTAGAATTAAAAAAAAAACCCTTGAGGAACTGAAAATGAATCTAGTTATCAGGATATAATTTCTGAAGGAGAGTTACTGAAGAGCTAGCTCTGGACTAAATTTACAACTTCTGTGTAAATGTAAAGAAACCACATAAAAACTCCTCTAGATGTGTTTGCTGTAACAACAGTAACCTGAACATCTTAAATTTTATTTTTCAATGGAAGGAATGCTGAAGAAATTAAACAAATGTAGTTCCTGTCTAGCAAATTAACTGGTGCTTTTCAGAGAGAAATAGGGAAGGGGTAATGTTCATTTTCCTTCAAGACTGGTTTAATTATAAAGAAAGGGCTTTTTTTAGCTTTTAGTGGTACAGCTTGAAGATTCACAAAGTTGTACTTTTCAGTAGCTGAAAAAGGGCTGCTGAGAATAAAAGAATACTTATTTCCTCCAGACCTGCTGAGGTTTATGCAATTATGACACACTAAAGGAAAGTGATAAGGTATTCAAGATCATCCTTATTCATTAGCCCTCCTGCTAGGGCGTGTAAACTGTTTCCCTTTTCCCTTCAAATGTGCTGTGGTTAGTTGGCAACTTTCCCAGCCAAAGTAGACCTTCAAAAAGAATGGGAAAGGAGGGGAACAGGAGGCTTCCTGAACAAGCTGAGAGCAACATGTTTAGCAGTGAAAACATGGATGATGAATGATTGACAGAAAATTACTAAACTTGAATGGGACTGAGGAGGCTAGGGTCAGTAGGTTACCTCTTTTGATAAAATATTTAAGGATTTTGGCTTGTTTATAGAGATAGTTTGGGGAAAAATGGGGGGAGGGGAAGGAGAAAGGTCCATAAGTGTTTTCAATCTTGGTCTTTCTTTTCAATGGCAATGATGTTGGAGTTAATAAGTTCCCATACATGGGCTAGTTATTTTTTATGAATACTTACTCAGAGCAGCATGCAAATGCACCAAATGATGGAAACCATTATTTCTTTTATCCTTTGCTATGTTTTAGAAGCATTTAAAGTCCTCCAATGAAATTAAGATTGTCCTGTATGTAAGCACTCTTAAACCACATTATTGTGAGTCAAACCCTGCCCTCAAGAAGTGTTAGCAGAGCCTCAGGTCTCATGTGTCCCAATGCACTGCCCTAGCAAGGCTGCCTCTAATTATAATGTACACAATTAGTATTACACTCATTTAAACTTAACTAGAGTTAGTATAATTCACAGCATTCAAAAGAGATTGGATTCTCACTTTATAAAAGCAGGCAAGACAATGGGCATTTTTAAATTTATTTTTTTAGCTTTGCCAGGATTAGAATGACCTTGACTCTCAGCCAAGAACATTCCAAGTGAGCTAACAGCAGGAAACACATCCACTGTTGAGATCATCTTTGCAAACAGATAACAATTTGTTTCCATTTGTGAAAGTCATCCAGCCTCATTTAAGGACAATATTAGTGTACAGTATGTTCACAGCATTTTTAAATGTTACAGTGTGAAGGACGTGAAAAGAAGTTTAAGAACCAGGATATACCTATTTAAAAATGTTACAAAATGATGCAATACTATTTTTTTGCAAAGTGTTATAATGAAATGTCACAGAGTTCATAGTTGTTACTCTAACTTTAAAATCTAACTTTGAGTTTCTTCCATTTTCCCCTACAACTTAACTCCATATTTTTTTCCACTATATATGGGTGCATGGAGTTCAACCCCATCATACATTTGGAATCAGAAACCATTGTTTGAGAAGTCAATCAAGACATTATCAACCTGCCCAGAGTAGTCATATTTGACTAGCTGGAAATCAGAGAAACTGCACTCAGGAACAGTTCAGGATACAAGTGCAAAAGAGGCAGTCTTGCTCTTCTGGTAAGTTGTAATTTTGATCCATGTCAACATGCAATTATGAAGTTTCTTCAGGTTGTGCAGACTGGGATCAAGGATATGATGAGTACTAGGGGAGGCACATTTTTTGCACAGCAGCACCTGAATTATGACTTAAGACAAAGATGACTATTCTCCCTACTCTTTTTACTCTCTTTACATTGCCGAATATAAGAATATTTCTTACAGGGAGGAAGCAACAGCCTTTTTAAGATGACATTACTGAAGAAGACGTGAGTCCCCAAAGACTTCAGAAATCAAAGAGAATTTCAATGCCAGTTGTGGTAGAAGGATTTGGAGGATGCTGGCAAGTCTACTCCTATTGTGGAATCAGGGAGAAGCATACTTGGCTTTTAAGGGACTAAAGCTAGACAGACGTCATGCCTTTATGAGTAGTTTTTGTTTTCTGAAAAATGAATCTTTATTAATCACATAATTGAAGAATTAGTGAGGGTTTTTTCATGGGTTTTTGTTTGTTTGTTTTACTTTCTTTTTGTAGGACTAATTCTGATTTTACAATGTCAGTGATTTAGGACTAAATCTACCAGGGTAAAAGGGGCTGTGCCAGCGCAGAAACAATTTAATGGAGTTGATAATCAGTATGTTGAATTGCCTATTCATCTTCTTTCTTGGGCTCTGAAAGAACTTCTTTGCCTCAGGTTAATGTACACATAGTTTAGCTTTTAAGTAACACTGAGTGTGCTTTAGGGCTCAAGTATCTAATCTATCAAATTGCTCTATGGCTGCAAAATTTTTTGTAGTAATTATTAAAGGAGCCTCAGAAAACTCATTTTACGTTACTAATGTTGTACAGTAATGAGAACACAGAACATATTTCCATGAGATTTTTGTGATGAACTTTGTTCTACATACGGAAATCTCTTTTAGTGAAGTTCTTTTGTCCTACTGTTGTGTGAACAATGTGTTTTTAGACTTGATATCTCCTTTCTTATTTTCAAGCTTTTGTAAATAAGAGGCTTTGACGTCCCCTTTCACATCCTGAGCTTTCATAAATAAGGTGTGCAAATGATCAAGAAACAATTTACTGGTGAAGGACAGAATTTCAGATACCATGGAACTAATGAAAAGTGAAATTCAAAATACCCTGGAGGGGAGGAGACAAAACATAAAACATCAAGACAGGGCCGAAGGATAGTACATCCTTGTTAAGGCCTGATAAGGTTGAACACATGATTAGTTTGGACTTTCAGTGATGAGAAACTGAACTTTGTGTGAACTTAGCTCATTGACATAGCAAAAATGACACCCCTAGGCTGTAGTCACCCCCTACTCACAGAAACCCCATAGAGCAGGTGTAGTAAATTGTGTGCTGTGCCTTTAATCAAGAGATGAGAAATGTAATGACCAATGAGAGAATAAAGTAATTGTGCATAACTGTAAAAATACTGATAATGGTTTACAAGAGTGTATACATGTTAACCGTATGTTAGCCAAGGCGTGCGAGATTTGTGGAATTGCCACCAAGCATGCAGGTTTGCACAACTGAAATAAATAATCAATGTTTCTCTTGAGTGTGTGATTACTGGTGTACTGCGCACTGGGCAATGGATCTGCTTTTTGGACAACACTACCATGACTTCTGTGCTTTCAAAGTCTTGTATTTGCAGGTACTGAACTTATTTCTACATGGCAATGTACAGGCCTAATGACTCATTAGAGAATTAGTGGGTGAGTATCCACAAAGGTCATCACTCCTGCTATCTCAACTTTCTTAATTTTAAAAGTCACAGGAAAAGTATTTGTCTCCTGGCTATAAAGTGCATACATATACTAAAATGACTTGTAAGTCAAACTGCAAATTATCCTTTTTCAGTTGTTTTCAGGCTTTTTTTTTTTTTTTTTTCTTTTTCCGTCTGGATGCTCACTGCAATATCCTTCTATTCTCTGCATTCCTTTAGGCATTCAGTTCTGATGTTTCAAGCTCAGTTTCTTGTTTGTGTGAGTACCACTAAGTGGGCAGATGAGTATTTACAGTCTTGGGGCATTCTTATGTTTATCCTCATGGGTCCCTTTGTTGTTGTGTGACTAAACATACAATTCCGGCTTCAAAAATTTCCTTTAGGCCTCTGTAAATACTGAATAAATGGCCAATATCATGAACCATTTGTGGAATTAATGTTACATTAAAGCTTCTGACTAACTTTGTTACTCTGATAAATGATGTACTGTGAGTATTTTAAAATCTTACTGAAATGCATACACTGTCAGGATAATCTAAATAGATGTTTAGAACTTGCACAATCAGGAATTTGACTGTTTGTATGGCACCTTTTCTTTCTCAGAAATTTAAAACTTCAATCCAAGTGTGCTAGGTGGTTCTTCATGAGAAATATTAGCCTATTTAGATCTTCAATTTTCTTACCATTTAAACAGATAAGGACCCACTGTTGAATGCAGACCATGAGGAGTAGGTTCCAAGTTAAAAAGTGGACCATAGCTTCAGTTTAAAATTCATATGTAATTTTCACCACTTTAAATGACTGCCAATGTTCTGATTGGTGCTGCTATCATGATCTGTAACAGACCCACGAAGACTGGTAGCTAGAACCAAAAAGTGTGCTTCAGAAGACAATGTCCAGAATAGATGAGATTTTTTGATAGAACGAGAGGAAACAGCCTCAAGCTGCACCAGGGGAGGTTTAGGTTAGATATTAGGAAAAACTTCTTCACCGAAAGGGTGGTCAGGCATTGGAACAGGCTGCCCAGGGAAGTGGTTGAGTCTCCATCCCTGAAGGTATTTAAAGAACAGATAGATGCGGTGCTTGAGGGCATGGTATAGATGGACTTGGCAGTGATGGCTTAACGGTTGGACTCGATGATCTTAAGGGTCTTTTCCAACCTTGACAGTTCTATGATTCTATGAATACTAGTCCTGAAAACACTGGCTAAGTTACTATGTGGGTCTAGAGGAACAGAAATTCTGTCATTACTGAGTAACATGTTTTTTTCAGGTGCTTGAAACATGCCATGGGTCTTGACATACATTGCTGCCTTGTAGTCAAGGATTCCCATTACTTTTATGACTGACAAGCTCCATAGTCATGAGACTTTGTACTCCCATGATGCTCACTAGCAGCTTGACTCCAGCTCTTTTTTTTTTGATGAGCTGATAGTCAGGTTCTGTGGCTTTTTCAGACTACCAGCTCCAGGGCAATAATTTTGGAAGTCGTGGTTATTGCTAAAAGTGTCTTATTTACCCATAGTTTGAATAGTAGACTTTGGCCAGCTGTGCCTTGACAGTGATATTCTATGATGGCAATGCAGGATGCACAAGGGACTCTAGACATCCAAGCAGGCTTCTAAGATTCAGCTATTTTAACATCTGCTGGTAGTTTGCCAAATGTATAGATTTGTGTTGAAAAGGTTCAGTTGACTTTTTTTTTTTTTTTTAAGGATGACTGCTTCTGAATGTGTGTCATTTTTTGTTCCACATACCCTAGTGAAAAATCTAAATATATCTTAGTTGCAAGAATCTAGGAACCCATGATTTTCCTTACAAGTACTCCTGTTTCTTAGAAAGAAATGATTGGCTACATTAAGAAAGTAGTGGGAAATCCACATCCTTTTGTGGTCTTTTTAGTATAAAAAAGGTCAGAATAACGCTACTTGGGGAGCTGCGGAATTTGCATGGGCCTATTTTCTATGATTGAGAGGTATTAAGAAACATCAGTTCTCTTTTTGTTGCTTTCAGAGCATCAGAATAGACTATGGCTAATGCAAAAAGATATACAATATATTAAACTATAAAAGATATTACAATATAAAATGTTATAACCTCATTGTGGGTCTTTTAAATGTATTTCTAATGAGCAGGTCATTCTGTACTGGAAGAATGTCAAAGCTTGAAAAATGATTAAATTTGGAAACAACTTCATTCAACCTTCATAGTAAATTGGGTTATTGGGCAAAGTTTCCTACATGAACAATCTAAGCCACCTAGGAGATGCACTCAAAATTCTTATGGGAATTTACTTCATTAAATTCTCTTTTAGTGTCATTTGAATAACCAATTATAGCAAAAAGACCCTATGAAACTTGAGTGATTTTCAGCAATTAAAACAGTTCTGGTATTTTAAAAATTTGAATATATTGACTAGTGTTTTCCATTAAGTGTGCCAAAAATAGGATGAACTTGTAAATGTGTTCCCAAATCATAAAACTGCCTGCTATAGGTTTTGTAAGGTATGACTTTACTCAATTTCACCTTGCAGGAGTAGAGCTGGGAAAGATTTCTTTTTCAGGAGCACTTGTGATAATCCCTTCTCTGTAGAGTTGCCAGCCTGGTTGAGAAGAGGAAAATAAAAGACAAAATGAAGACCAGAATGGAGGAAGGAATAATGCACGAATTTATAGCTATTTCTACTGTTGCTGAATGGTCCCAGTTTTTAGTACAGCTAGTGCTGGTCATGTAAGCATTTGAAGGAGAAAAAAAAAAAGTTTTTTTTTTAGATCTACAAATAGGCAAATATAATGCCTTATTGTTTCAATTACATAAATACATTACATACCATATGTAATCTTATAAATCAGACTTTGGAATCTCTTGTATTTGTTTTGCAATTCTTTTGTCATTTCTCTCTGTGAAACATCTTGTCAGTCTGATCAAAATCTCTTTAATTTTAAGGAAGATAACAGGTTTTTCATAATTCTTTAGTTTTGGGGTTTTTTTCATTCTCTTTGCACATCTAAAAGTCTTTTTCATACCTGCAAGATATCTATAAAAGGTGAGCTTATGTTTTATATTTAGATTTGAACTGTTTGAACTTGTTGCTGCTTTTGGTTTGCACTTGCATGTCCTGTGGTTTCCATAGAAACTTTTTCCTGTTGAATTACTAATTAATTAAGTTCTGCACTGACAATAGTGCTGAGTAAAAAAGTAATAATAGAATACTCAGTTTTAAGCTGACCTTAGATGAGATCTGATAGTTTAAATTGCATAGAATTGCTTACTGAATCTAATACCCACTGCATGCAAATAGCACGAAGGTGTAGGTTAGCCCATGGTTGTTTTTAGTAACAGTCTCAGCTATCTCACAATATTTGCAGTAAGAGCTTTGGAAATCTCAGCACTTGAAGTCACCTGGTTAATTAAGTGATCTGTTTTACTTGTGGATATTTATGCTGCTGGCTCATATCAAGTTTTTCGTCCACC
>KL273634.1:22319-36179 GCA_000699545.1 Podiceps cristatus | reverse complement strand
TATTATAGGAAATAATAATTAGAACATCAAATAGTACCATTTATTCAATCATGGGTAGACAAAGCATAGTATTACACACAGATGAAGAAAAGAATAGAAATACTCCTAGACGTAGTGTAAGTAGGCATTTTAGTATAAATCCAGCAGTTGAAATATGTTCTTACAAAACATTTCAGAGAATTCCAATAACTAACACCTTTGTAAAAATTAAAAGGCTAAATCATCGGTCAATCACTATAAGTCATTTATTTACTTTGGGTTAAAATGTCTGAAATGAATCGTGTCTTGAGTACCAACATTTGCTCAAAATCTTGATGTGCCACCCCTCTCTACGTTCTTTGTTAACTGCCACAGACTTCTATTTTTGGAATCTTTAATGAGGGCACACACACGTAAATGAAAGCACATAATATCCCAAATGAACAGAACAAGGTTCTCCACTCAGTTTCTAATTTATCTCACCACAGGTTACATGAGACCTCTGATTTTTTTTTTTTTCTCCCTAATCACTAAAGAGATGCCAATTCCATAAGACTATACCCCTCTAGCACTTGCTGTAAAATCTTTCCGAAGAAAGACATCAATACCAGGTTTTGACAATTTCTAAACATGGAGTCTAGTATGCTAAAATAAAGACTATGAATCAGTAAATCCTATTATTCCTGCAAAGGTTAGGAATTACCATGAGCAGTAGCAAGTAATTAAAAAGTCAAATTATATAATCAGTAACAATCCAACAGTCATCTAACAAAGACATGACTATTTTTAAGAAAAGTAGTTCATCTTATACAAGATTAGCATCACTGAAATATGTATTTAAATGCTATAAATGAATACTGAATTAATTACAACAGCTACATAAAAAATATTAGCAAAAATAAGCTATTTCCTGTATTAACACAGATGTAAATGAGAATACAGTTTGTCCCCGACTTCATAACTCACTAATAGATAAAAAAAAAAAGATGGCAGAGCTCTGCTGACTTAAAATTCAACAAATCAGAAGCTACGATTCAAATCTTGCTTTGATGAAGCATAAAGCTGTGAGTTGGAGAAGTCAATTATTTGTCCATCCTCATTTAAATACAACAAACTGCATCAAAATCTTTAAATTGGCACATACAATGCAAGAAACATCCTTCCTTTTATTAAATCTGTTGGATTTGCCTGTGGTCTTTTCAATAATGATTTATTGTTTTAGTCTTCTTTGCCAGCAGAAAAGAATGTTGTTGACATTCCTTGAAGCGTTTAGCCTAAATTATTACTAATCTGCTCAAGTCTGGTAATTCAATAAATGAAGAATTTGTTCAGGAGAAAAACTAATACCCCTTTAAATGTTGCCACTTTATTAACTACAATAAAGACAATGCTTTAATCCCTTGAAGAAACACAATGAAATCATACTAATTTGCCTTTTCATTGACAAAAGAACAACCACATAACTTTGACCCCATTAATTGCAACAAAAGATGTGAGTTTTATTTCTTAGTGAAGATTACCACTTAGAAAAAGACACAGCTGATTATTTTAGTATACTATGTATACATGCATATCTCATAAAACCAGGATTTTCACGGATATTCCATGCCTTTTTGTACTTAAGATATGATGGCAAACTCTGGTTGCAGCTTCTTTCAGCTGGATTCAAAGTCTATTCAAACCAATGGAAAATCTCCCATTGCCTTCACCAACTTTAAATCCGGCCCTGAAACGCGCAGGTTAGGTGACAGCTGCCCTGGTACCTGGGGACTGTTGAGTAGCGGGTGTAACGGCTGCCAATGTTTCTACTACAGATATTCTTTAGCTAGCACCTCATTGATCTGTGCTGTTACACAGAACCTCTGACTGTCTCCATCACCAGAATGACTGTCACAGAATTTGGATTCATATGTTTTAAAATGTCTTCTGCTACACAGAAAGTGTTTGGGGTTCTGGATTGCTTCAGAAACTTGCAACACCAGCAGATCTCAGCAAGGACATTTGGAAACCCAAATCGAGAGAATGCACAGAGATTAACGTGTCCACACCTCAGATGATCTTTGTTCATCCAAGGTCTCCTGGCTTTCAAACACAGGGCAGTGAAAATAAATGTAGGTGCTTCTTTAAAGTCAGTTCTGCAGAAAATGGGTGTCACGTGGCCAGGGTGCAAGTGCAATGAAAAATCCGCCATCACAGAAAACTGCATTTGGGTTTTCTAGAATGGCAGCATAACATTTCATACAAAAAGAAGTGCTTGACACTGTTTATAAACAGTGAAATATGTGTAAAAGTACTGCTCAAATCCATTTGACATCTCTCTTCCAAAGGACTGTATTTTCAGCTGACTCCATATTTTCAATCCTTTGCCTTACACTTGCATATGACTACTCTGTTATTTAGAAAGTAGTGACCTTCTTTTACTAATATAAAGAATGGGCAATTTTAAATTTGAATGTATAAAACTACTGCTGTTAAAGTATAATTTCATGCAGTGCTCAATGCAGGAGCAGTTCTCCTGGAAAAGCCTTCTTCCAAAGAAACGGAAAAGAAACAGTCAGAGACATCAAGCCTATATCAAATCAAATGGTTCACTAACATAATTCTGGTACTAGCATAAAGTAGGTCTTCAGATTGTATGACTTAAATAAAAACAGGTCGTAAACAAAAAATAAATATGAAGGTACTGCTCAAGAAACAGAAGGAGCACGTGGTGAGGAATGTACAGCGAGGAGTGACTGCCGAGAGAAGCACGAGGAGATAAGAATAGTATTTTCTAAAACAAGGTCATTGCAGAAAAGGTTTCAGATTCCAGGCTACGTTTATAGCCTTTGGTGTCAAGTTGTCCAAGAACAGATCCAGAAAGACTGACTTTGTAAAACTAAATTTTCTCTGTCATCCTTTTTCTCACCCGAGGTGCAATCTGTCAAGGCCTGTAAACTTCACTGTAGATAGATTATGTTAATAAGACATGAAATACTGTACTTAGCTACAGGGAAAGCAGGGTGCTTGTATCAAATACATCTTCCTGTTCACCGATGCAAGATCTGAGGGGCACTTTCTACAGATAAATAGGTTTGGAATGACATTAAAGTTGTATTCCTGGTCATAAACGGATCACGCAGACAACGGACATGTAAGCAATCCAAGCGTTGCCATGAATAACTATTTGTAGCCACCCTTCCTTCTTTAAACTTTTCAATACTGGATATTTAATCAATACAAAAGCAGCACACTTAACTCTCACCATCTCAATTTTGCACTTGAGGTAATTCAAACAAGAGGTTTTAAAGTCAGTTTCTCACGGACATCCATAACTCATTTTCCATAGCACTGCACGGGTATTGTGAGGGCTCTTAAGACTTAAGGTGGGGAAAACAATAGTTCAGAAGTGCTCACTAATTCTGAATGGTTAATTTTAGATTTTCAGAGTCTAACTTACTGCTGCTTTCTCTGAGATGCAGCTGCTCAACATCAGAAAGAGCAAATGTCCAGCTTTTAGAGCACTCAGAGATAGCTAGATGACTTTCTTGATTTTCAAATTCACAGAGGCACCTAATCCTCAGTGAAAATCACAGGAGATAATTGTAAAATGGCTTTTCAAAGCCAGATGGAAAGCTATTTCCATTTCTAGGTCCTTTGACAACCTTACTGGCACAAGTATTTTCCCCTGTAATAGATGTTTCTGTGTAGTGTATCCACGTTTTTGCAAGATTTTATACTCTGTTTGCAATTATGAGGATTTTTGCTGGAAAGAAAATTAATTTTGCCTTGAGGTAGTTCTCTTAAAACTCCATCTTCCTACAGATATTTGAAATTTCAAGGACTTTGAATGACTGGATACATACAGTTAGCACAGAGAAAGAAGGGAGGCAGTTGTACTTATACATGAAATCTTCTTCTATGTTATGTACAAACAAGTTTTATGAGCATACATACCATAATTTCCCCTCAACATGGTACAGTTTATAGACAAAAATACAATTTTCAATGAGTAATTACAATCACAATTCCTTTCAATTCATTGCTAAATTTCCTCATCATAGGCTATTCTGTTTGTAACACTTCCGTATCTGATGGCTCTTCTCAACCGGTAGAGCTGAGCAGGGGCACTAGAGAAGAGTTATGCCGGTCTCTTTCTAGGCCCTTGCTCACCAGTGAGGGACCACTGTGTTCTCAGAGTCCGTATATATACTATAGCACATTTCTAAGCCCATAGGTACCTGAGTTACTGCCAACTGGCAGATGCTGATATTCTTTCACAGCTAATAAGCTGCCCGCAGGTTCAGCTCCAGCTGATGCCTCAGGACCTGCAGCAGGATTTTTAAAGTACGGCTTTCCATGTTTTCACTGCTCGTGCTTTCTGGTCCTTTCAGATGCTTTGAGCATACCTAAGCCCAAAGGTGACTGTCCAGATGTATGAGTGCAAGAGAGAGGTGCCTGTCTTTACCTGCTTTCAAACAAACATTCTGGTGTTCTAACAAGGAGACCTGAACTTTCTCTTGCCATCAAGATATGGAGGTTCAGGATCTTTCCAAATCATACTCAGGAGATATCAGCATTCTGCAGGCATAGCTACCACTTTCTTCATGTCTCTTGTTCACACACTCACGGTGATGATGTAGATATGCCCATAAATCCAGAAGAAATTTCATGTTTAGGAATTCCAAAGGAAGTGCCCGCTTGCTCAAAGACTGTCTTAGTCTCATCACATTTCTTGATGTTTCTGTCTCGCCTAGTAAGATTTTCTCTCCGCACAGCTAGCATCTGTGGGCCCACTCTGGGTTACCCAGCTCATCTCTATAAATTGCTTGAGGGAATCCTGGAGGTGAGGACTCCATTTACGTACAAGGTTCATCAGAGACAGAGAGTGCCAGGCACTGAACTGTTCAAATCATAGAACCACAGAATGGTTTGGGTTGGAAGGGACCTTAAAGATCATCTAGTTCCAACCCCCCTGCCACAAGCAGAGACACCTCCCACCAGACCAGGCTGCTCACAGCCCCAGCCAGCCTGGCCTTCAACACTCCCAGGGATGGGGCAACCACAGCTTCTCTGGGCAGCCTGTGCCAGGGCCTCACCACCCTCCTAGGGAAGAATTTCTTCCTTCTAGCTCACCTAAATCTACCCTCTTCCAGTTTAAACCCATTACCCCTTCTCCTAGCACTACATGCCCTTGTCAAAAGTCCCTCTCCAGCTTTCCTGGAGGCTCCCTTTAGGGACTGGAAGGCTGCTAGAAGGTCTCCCCGCAGCCTGCTCTTCTCCAGGCTGAACAACCCAACTCTCTCAGACTGTCTTCATAGGAGAGGCCCTCTGGTCATCTTCATGGACTCCTCTGGACTCACTCCAACAGGTCCATGCTCTTCTTGTGTTGGGGGCCCCAGAGCTGAACATAGTACTCCAGGTAGGGTCTCATGAGAGCAGAGTAGAGGGGCAGAACCACCTCCCTCGACCTGCTGGTCACTCTGCTTTTGATGCAGCCCAGGATATGTTTGGCTTTCTGGGCTGCGAGCGCACATTGCTGGGTCATGCTGAGCTTCTCATCTACTAACACCCACAAGTCCTCCTCTCCAGGGCTGCTCTCAATCCATTCTCTGCCCAGCCTGTATTTGTGCTTGGGATTGCTCCAAACAATGCAGTGCAGGACCATGCACTTGGCCTTGTTGAACATCAGGAAGCTTGCACAGGCCCGCCCCTCAAGCCCCTCCAGGTCCCTCTGGATGGCATCCCTTTCCTCCAGCATGTCGACTGCACCACACAGCTTAGTGTTGTCAGCAAACGTGCTGAGGGTGCACTCAATCCCACTGTCCATGTCACCCACAAAGATGTTAAGCAGCACCGGTCCCGATACTGACTCCTGAGGAACACCACTCACAAATACCTTGAAAGGTCTAGGCCTGAGACAGCTGTATTTCTTTTTATCCCAGCAAGAAGCCTTTTAAATGCCTTCATGTGAGTAATGTAATTTGTCACAAAAGAGTGAAACAATAAGCCTGGAAAGCATTTAAAATATTAAATCTTTAAGGGAAAGATGTCCTAAACTCTCTCTAAAATACAAGACCTATTTAGAATTCAGAAGAGCTTTTCTGTAGCCATGTGAGACACCCACCTTGAATCTGGAAAGAGAGGGATGCAATAGTATGAACACATTGAGGGCTGCATATCTGCCTAGTACCTTTGTTTTCAGGTAAACTGCTAGCCAGGCTGTCTCCACTGGTCAGTTCTGCTGTGTAACATCATCTGAAATACATTCCACAGTACTGCACAGATGCCAGACTTAATGTATATGTCTGAATTACATAGATTTATGATGCAAAGCTGAAGCCAAATGCAGATTTATGTTTACAAGTAACTAAGAGGGACCTAAGACATGTACTTTTTCAGTACAAGACAAAAAGGGTGACCACAACTTCAAGCTTGTTTGCCTGACAGCCATCCCTGCAAACCAGCAGGCATGCCACCCCCACAAACCTACAAACCTCTGCTAAAAAAGGCCCAAATTAAATTCTTTGCAGAATTTCCCCACTAGAAGTTCTTCACTCCTTCCTACTGAAATCAATCATTTCTGCAAGAAAACCTATGGGAACAGAAGAATATTATGCTCTACTCAAAAGCTCAAAAGGTGCAAAAGATGCAAGTTAAACACATGTCCATTGGGTCAAGGTTCCCTAACCCTTTGTATCCAACTCCCTCGAGGCTTAAAGTAGGGAAGGGAGGAAGAGTGAGGCTATAAGCCTGTACTCTTGCCATTACATCAACTTCTGCAGTTAGAAGTCATCCAGACAGATGATTTCAAAATCATGCTGGATCCAAACTGTTCAGGACTTCGAACACTTGAATCATTCTCTTTAAATAAAGCAGCAATCACTCTCCTTAGCAGCCAGAGTTTCCAATGATTGCAGTGTATTACTCAAGATATCATGTACTACACTAATCTACTCAAGAGGTGACGGAGGCACAGAAAACTGTGTAAGGCCAGCATCTGAAAGGAAAGGTTGCAGGCTCTTGGGCAAACACAGATGATAAAAGCATTCCTGGCGGTTGTTGTTATCTAAGCATTCTGGAACAGCCAAGGACATCTTCAGAATGGCACAATATCATCTTCAGAAACTCCACTCTCATTATCTATTTTGTTTGTGCAGTGCTTGTTTTGTCCCTCAACAACCTTGCATGACCCTCTTTAAAGCCCATGGAAGTTAAACACAGGCAAGAAAAAAATGGAAATCAACTCCTTACAAAACAACCATGCACAAGCTTTGATTTGACAGGTAAGCCTGATCCCAGTAACATTTTTGGATAAATATCACTTTGATTTGCCCTTTCAGGCCCAATCACATACCGCATATCCAATTAGGAACCAAACTCACAATTGCCAACGTGTTGGCAATGAACTGGGCAAGTCTTAAAACCAGAAGCAAAGCCACACACAGAAACCAAATGCAAGAACAATCAACAAAAAACTAAAATAAAAGCTGAACTGATCTGAGAGAACATAAGTCTGTGATTGTGTCCCCACCCCCACATTTCACAAGAGGAATAAAAGATGTTGCACTGCTCAGACCAAACTGTTTTTTCCAAAGCCTGAATTTTACAATAAATGTGTGTCCTTAGCTTACCTTTTCTTCTTAGGCATAAATGAAGTCACCTGGAGGCTTCATTTAGTGCTCTCTACAAACGCTATAAACACTCAATCACTGACAAAATATTCATACCTTTTCAGTGTTATTCTCATTGTACCTGACTTTTGTGCAACCCCATGCATGGCATACAATGTACAAAAAAATGTTATGACAGGAGCTCCAGAAACACACAGCCAGTGCTTACTGCACTGCTAATGACGCTGTCCCAGCTGATTAATTTGTGTCCTTTGACGTGACCTTTCCTTCAGCGAAGTTAATATGCAAGCTCAACTTTGCAGAGGAAATCAGTCAAGTTCTGCTTACAATTCCAATAGTGTAAATTTGAAGCAAGTTCACTGTTCCACTCCCAATGTTAGAGAAACACAGTGTTTTAGACCAACAGCACTGTGAAATGTGATGCGTATCTAAAATCAGACACTAGTAGTGTAGAAAGATAACATTTTAGATTAGCAACAATGTTCCAACACTGCACAAGGAAAACAAATGTCAGGTAGCTTCAGGAGGAGTAATTTGAATACCCTGTAAACACTGATAAATTCTAAAGTAATCCCCACAAAAAAGCTTGCTGTCATTGGTGAATACACCATTCAGCAGCTAACAAGAAATAAGCAAAAGTTAAAGAGGTACAGAGGAACAGAATTTAAAAATCGTATCTCTGATACAAAGCTATGTTAAACATGTTCCTCTCACCGGGAACACTGTATTCGGTTCATACTGTCTTGTAAGGCACTTAAGAACCAAGTTATAAGAGTAATTTAGAGACATTTTTTTCCGTACAACATGAAATTGTTAACTTTGGGATTGGACACAGAACACAGACATCTGTAGGACAAATCTCTGCTGCCACGCCTGCCTGGCTGGACTCACTGGGTAGTGTTCAGGGGCAGAGAACCTTAATTCCAACATCCACCAAACATCTTTAATCAGAAAGAACCCCGGACAGTTATGAACAAGCCAAGTAAGCCAAGAAACTAGAAGACATGCTGCAAGAATATCAAATGGCGAGGCAGAACTTTCACCAAAAGATGACTAGTAAACTGCCAAAATAATCACCTGCCCTATAATGCTAGCATATGCACCCGAATCACGCTTCGCAGCCACTAACAGGTTAGCACAAAAAGAGGCTCAGGTGTGTAAACATCATCGAGGATGATACTAGTAACATCCCTGTTTCCCGAGGATATTCTGGGTATTTCTGGAAGCACTTTTGTGCAGGCAAGAGAAATCTTTACTCAGGCCCAAGCAAATAACAGTGAATTCCCAAACTCCAACTAACAGGTCCGTTGCAGCAGCTGAACAACTCTTGCAGAAAGCTTTAAGAACAAAACGCAGCCAGGCATGTGATCCAAACATGTCTGGGATCCACGGCCAGCAAGCTCACGGACAGGCAGCTGCCCTGACATCTTCATTTCTGGATTTTATTGACTAGCTTAACGTTTTCTTTTAAAATTATTTAACTTTTACTAGTATTTTTCTTCTTTTTTTCTTTTATTTTCAACATTAGGATGTACAACATCTATGAGTTGCAACTGTGTCAGGAGACTGGAATTAGGTTTAGCAGAAAAAACACTTCAAAGAAGACAGACATAGAAGATGTGATAGAGGCATAATACGGTTGAAGTTTAAGTTGAAGTGCTACCACAAAATGTAGAATTGCTACCTTATGCCAAGCTTTTATTACAGTCAATATTTAATCTTGAATATTCTTTCTGTGCTAAATCATGATTGTTTCCTTTGCTTCTGATAATAATCCAAATCTGATGTCCTAATTACATACTCCAGTAGTCTCTAGAACCTTGGGGAATATAAAAAGGACACAGCTGCATCATGTCACATAAACTATTCACCTTCCCACTCGAGACATTAGTGTCAGCTCAGAAATGCACCAAAAAGGTGTCCACTGCTTTTGCCACCTGCAAACTCTTGCTAGTCAGAGACAACAAGCAAAAAGGTCTCAAATAACAGTAGGGAATGAACAGACTCCAGCTCCACATCAGTGGGAAAAATCTGACCTTTCCTAAACTGACCCAGATCCCCTGTGTCTAATACAAAAATATGCACATAAAAAAAATCAGTTAAAACCGACATCAACAGCTCTTTGTTGCCTTTTCATATAGAAAAGATTTACAGAAGCATAGCAACAGATGAACCCCAAATTCTCACCTTCTTTTGGAAAATCTCTGTTGAAATACCATCGCTGGAATCCAGAGTTAAATATACCTTGTCCTTACTTTTAGCATATTATATGTTTTGCATTTCTTATTAACTAGCCCATAGATTTAGTTTGTTGAAAACTCTTAACGTCATTTTTCTGCTATGAAACACATTATCACTCGTGTTTTCTCTGGATGGCTCCTCTAATGGTTTCTTAGCTGCCCTTCTGGTTTATTATTTTAAAAAGTTTACAGCTTATTCAGAATCATGCTGCTCTTTTAATCTCTTGCTGGACCTGCTGTTCTTTTCATGTTACTACGTTATATCTTGAGCTACATTAAGATGACTTGGAAACTGAGAAACAGGATTAAATCCTTCTTATTAATCTTTAAAACTGCAACAAAGCTTAATGGGAAATTGGAGGGAATTCAGAGAAGAGTGAAAATGATTAAGGTGCTTGAGTAGTACATATTTAATTACTTTCCAAAGGCAGTGGCTAATTAACATGGGTGTAACGAGTGTTACCTAACCTTTGACGAGCATCTGAAGAACATGGAGTCAGACTCACAGTAGTGGGAGATAATTTTTTACTGTTATAAAAAAAAAAAATTAATGACATGAAAGGATGAAAGGGAATGTTTATACTAAATACCAGAAAGTATTTTAAAACTGTAAATCTGAGATTCTGAACAAATTAGATGGGAAAATTTAGGGCAAAAGAGCAAAAACATTCTGTAAAGGATTATATGATATTGGCAGAGGGAAGCAAATTACCTTATGAACTATTGCTTTTGTGTGTTTTTCTATAATTTTACCAGAGTATTCTCCTTTTTGTGTCAGTGTAAGCCAATTCTCATGAATCTGTGAGTCATTTTGATGAAAAGGAGAAAGCAATCAAGAAGCCAGGAGCTGTTTAGATATAGTCCTAAATCTATTTATCTACAAGTTTCTAAATGAAATTCTGTTTTTCAGAGCACAAAAAGATTGTACTTTGATTTTTATGGAAGTTTCCTAATCATGTCCCATGTTCTAAGCTAGTTTTTGCTGAGAAGATAGGCAACAGTGTCCAAAGGGTTCTACAGAGCTGGAACATTATTCTTTTTACAACATTTGCTCAGCTGCTGTGGTGTGGAGACAGGGAACTGAGTCCTTTGGAGAACATGACCTTGTGGGCATCAGCCATGCTGGAAACATGGAAAAAAAGGTCCTTTGGGAGGATATGAGGGAAGGCAGGAGTTTAGTATTCTCATCACTAGATGGAAGGAGAGTCCCCAGCCTCATTGCTACCGAATGAAATCACATTTCAGTTTTTTGATGCTGAACTCCACCAACTAAAACCACCTCTTTGCAGATAACTCCTAAAGGTTGAAGCCAAATGACAATCTTTGGAAAATCAAAGGAAATTGATTGTTAAATTTAAGGATAAATCTCTGCTTGATACAATATGTTTGTAAAAGGTCCTAAAATAATGGGCAAGCATCAAGAGACATAACAGATATGCAGGAAATAACTTTCTGGGCTTAGAGAAGAGTTTCATGGCAACCTCTTCTGCTGGCTTAAAGTTCCCAGTCATTCCAGCTGAACATATCACACCCCTTCTGCCTGTATCCCACGGCAGGAGGATGCCGTGTGCTGTGACCTTTCTCCTGGCACCTTGTAGCTAATCCTACGACATGTCCGTGCCTCTAGCATGGTTCTAGTTTCATTGCACCTGCATAGATCTATAATTGTCCATGGGCACCGAGCCTGCCTGAAGCTGCTCTCTGCTGTGCTTGCAGCGCTGGGGACAGACGGCAGCAGGGCACTGGTGGCACTCCCTGAGCACCTGTTTCTGGCTGTTAGGCTTCTTAAACGTCCCTCAGGCTCCAGCACAGCATTCCCTGTGGCACACATGAGTTCTTCCAGTACGGCAGCTTGATCCTGAAACTGTTTTTTCTGGAAGACCCTGAGCTTGCCTGTCACGTAACTTACGAAATAGCGGGGTGTCACCTCGGAAATAAGAGCAGATGGAAGTGGGCTGCTGCTGTTAACTACTCATGCAGCCTGTCCCTAAGCACTATCTGCAAAAGGGACGGCCCAAGCAGCTCACCAGCTTCATGAACTGCCCTGCTGCACAACTGATATCCCACTGGCTGGAAATCAGCAGTCGGTATTCACCTCAAGCCCATATGGCTAATATTGACTGAAGCTCTGCAAGTTCTTTGATTAATGCCTGTGTATACATGATTGTAAAACCACAAAGCTGAGATTTTTCTATGGTCGCTAAGGAAAACTAGGCTCCAAAACCAAACAGGGTGTAAAGCTCAAAGATTTTATCCACCATGTAAAGTCTCAGCCAAAATGACCAGTTTGGTTTCCTCAGAAACCACCCCCCTCATCTAGCTGTGTAACAGCTAAGACTCAGTAGGCCTTAAGCTCTCCATTCAGAAGGGGGAAGGGAAGGAATCGTAATTCTGGAACTTCTTTTGCCCCTAATCTACCAGAACTCAACTGACTATCAAAACACACTGTGACACTCCTTCCTTACACATTGGAAGAAAGTTAAATTTCAAAAAATGTGAGCTGAGAGGGATGAGCTGTCTCTCATTTAAAACCCTGTCACACTTTCTGCTTACTTTGTTTTGCAATTGTTTTAAAACTATTGCTGTGAATTATGGATAGGAATATTTTAGAATAAATAAATAAAAGGGACAGAGCGATTTTGCAGTAGCATTCTCTCCCACACACACACTTCTCTTTCGCTTTATAGGAACAGCCAAGGCCAATGCCGAGGGTGCTTGACTTGGCAGTTAATGACCAAGGCAAAAGGTCATGTACAAAAAATTAGCTTCCAAGAAACACTCAGTTTAGCAGTTACCACAAATTGACACTGAGGAAAGATCAGACTCCAAGAACTCAGACACTCCATCTCTCCTTATCTGTCAGTGAGTTAATTGCTGCCTCTTTCTCCACCTTGAGAGAGGCACTGGCCACGGATGAAACCAGAATGCCCAACTTCAGAAAGAGTCACGTACATAGACCCAGACTTTCTCAAGTGACCTTTCAAAGGCCACTCTGTGGTGCTTCTTACAAAACACATTAGAACTGTGATCTTTCTTTGCTGTCCCTAATTATAAGGCTAATCCAATTCCCACTGAATAAAACAGTGGTTTTAATATTGGCTTCAGGAGGAGTGGAAACATGGAGTTATATTTGGCATCCACCGATGATCAAGCGTGCACAAGGTCATGGAGTCTGGAATCGAGAAGAAGCCGTAACTTCAAGTTTCTCTCATGTTCCAGGGTTTGGAAAGAAGCTTGTTTTGTTTTTCAATGAGCTTCTTTGTGGATATATTTAACCAGATCCTTGGGAAAATCCTTCTTGTGCTAAAATTAGGATTCGATGACCCAAAAAGACAAAAAATTCTATAACACTAGGTAAAAGTATAATCTGGGAAGCTGGTTCTCAGACTCTTGTAGCAGATTCCTTGACTTTATCCAACGATGCACTGCCATCGTGTGGTTCAGTCTATCAACGACAACTTTTATTAAGACCGATGCAATATTTCTCGGATGTTTTCACAGATCTTTCATAGCTTTAAAATCTAATATGCTAATAATGTACCAGCTTTATGTCTTCTGAGTGTTTACTGCAAGTTTAAAAAAAGGAAACAAATAATGTGATTCCCTCTTCAAATTAGAACAGTGAAAAATGTTCAATAATATTACTTGAAATTAACTGTATTTTGTTTGCTTTTCTTTTAATAGTAGTCTGTTTCTAATGCAGACCACTGACACTCCTGTTTTCTTTAATTAATCCAAAAGGGGTGAGTTCTTGGAATGACTATATTATTATAGATATGTCTCATAGAATCACAACATCACAGAATAATTTGGGTTGGAAGGGACCTTAAAGATCATCTAGTTCCAACCCCCCTGCCACAAGCAGGGGCACCTCCCGCCAGACCCGGCTGCTCACAGCCCCAGCCAACCTGGCCTTCAACACTCCCAGGGATGGGGCATCCACAGCTTCTCTGGGACTCGCCACCCTCCTAGGGAAGGTGTCAATCATGATCTCAGGGACCATCAATATGATTGGAAAACTTCTGGCG
>KL273634.1:556-22215 GCA_000699545.1 Podiceps cristatus | reverse complement strand
CGCAGCCTGCTCTTCTCCAGGCTGAACAAGCCCAACTCTCTCAGCCTGTCTTCATAGGAGCTGCTCCAGCCCTCCGGTCATCTTCATGGCCTCCTCTGGACCCACTCCAACAGGTCCATGCTTTTCTTGTGCTGAGGACCCCAGAGCTGGAGGAAGCACTACAGGTGGGGTCTCATGAGAGCAGAGTATATATGTGTGTTTATGCACAAAACTATATTGATCTCACGTTCAGTTGCTTCTCTGACTTGAAAAAGAGTAAATGGCTTTCTAGTCATTCTCTCAATAGTTTATCTTCTAATAATAACTTGCTGTCTTAACCCTAAGTATTCAGCTATGGATCCCAGGGGGCCAACCCACTGGAAGCCTCTCATGAACTCCTGCTGCTTTGCTCAGAGCTCTGGTCCTAGACCGAGCTGCACTAGAAATGGAAAGCTCTTCAGAATCTTAAATTTAGGGGAAAGTAGAGCAAAGGAAACACTTCTTATTGTATCTACTGATTGATATATTCAATATCCAATATAGGGAATAGAGACCATGCCTTGTCTTCTCTACTCTACTCCAGGAAAAAAAAAAAAAAAAAAAAAAAAGGCGCTATGATTACCATGAGCGTAACACTCACATGGACCCAGTCATTTCCTCTCTTTGAAACACTCATGCCAGGTCCTGGTTAATCCAATGATAAGCAGTTGGCAGAAGGAACGGACTATTTCTTTTTCTTCCCTGGAATCTTGTTTTTAATAGCTAATCCTGCTTTTAAAAAAAATCCACTTGGCTTCATAGTGCTAGGAAGTCAATGCTGTCCAGGAAAGTCAAGACTTGTAGGCAGCACTTTATCTAGGATGGCAGAATAGCATAGACTAGACTTTGGCAGGGACAAGGATCATCTAGTCCAACTGCCTGACCATTTCAGGGCTGACCAACAGTTAAAGCATGTTATTAAGGAATAACCAAATGCTTCTTAAACACTGACAGGCTTGGGACATCAACCATTTCTCCAGGAAGCCCGTTCCAGGGTTTGACCACCCTCTTCATACAGAAATGCTTCCTCATGTCCCGTCTAAACCTCCCCTGGTGCAGCTTTGAGCCATTGCCACGCGTCCTATCACTGGATACCAGGGAGGAGAGATCGGCACCTCCCTCTCCACTTCCCCTCCTCAGGAAGCTGTAGAGAGCAACGAGATCGTCCCTCAGCCGCCTTTTCTCCAAACTAGACAAGCCCAGAGTCCGTGGCCGCTCCTCATAGGACATGACTTCCAGCGCTTTTACCAGCTTTGCTGCCCTCCTCTGGATGCATTTGAGGACCTTCACATTCTTCTTAAATTGTGAGGCCCAGAACTGGACACAGAACTCAAGGTGAGGCCATATCAACACTGAACAGAATAATCACCCCCTTGGCCAGCTGGTTATGCTGTCTGATGCACCCCAGGGTGCGGGTTGCCATCCTGGCTGCCAGGGCTCACTGCTGACTCGCACTGAGCTGCTGTTGACCAGCACCCCCAGATCCCTTACTGCAGGGCAGCTCTCAGGCCACTCCTCTCTCAATTTATACTCCCGTCCAGCGTTACTGCATCCTCAGTGCAGAATCCAGCATTTGGACTTGTTAAATTTCACCCCGTTAATCACTGCCCAATGCTCCAGCCTATCTAGATCCCTCTGCAAGGCATCTTGTCCCTCAAGAGAGTCAACAGCACCTCCCAGTTTGGTATCATCAGCACACTTGCTAAGGGTGCATTCCACTTTTGCATAAATATATTGAACTGGCCCTAGAATTGAGCCCTGAGGAAGACTGCTGGCGTTCTTAATCACGCTGGTGTGGTGTTTTTTAAGAACTTGACTCTGACGTGGCAGGCTGTCACAGGTACAGACTCAGCTGTCACTGCACAGTGAACACGCAGCAGCTTGCTTTAAAAGGCTGTCTTTATTTTTATTCACAAGGATTGCAGCAGCATCCTTAAGGGACACTCAGTTGCTGCTTTCAAATAAGCAACTTCCTTGGAGAAGACAGCATTCAAAGCTCATACCAGGTATTTGTCATGCCCATGGAAAAAGGTCTTCCTGACCCAATCATTAGTGAAGTCACATTATGTCCTGGAAGGTAATCATAAATATTTTGCTGATCTAATGTTAATGCAAAATCAAATCTGCTTTCCTTCTAGCACTTATATATACACCTATATATAAACTTGTAAAACTCATTTATATGCATACATTTATATATACACAAACATATAAATTTACATTACCTTTATAAATTCCGTTTCTTTTTTTTATCATGTAGCCCTTAGCTGTCATACGGGTAGGACAGATACACTGCAATATCCCACGGGTTCTTCAGTATGTTATGCCATACACACGGTATCACATCACCTGCTGTTACGTTCCAAAACATACAACTCACAAAGCAGTCTTTCAAAGACCCTCATCCTTCCCAGCTCCCTCCTGTTGCTGTCTCTGCGTCCCTTTCTGCACCGATAGCCGGACGCAGCAATCCAGAGGAGGGCGTCCTCTTGCTTCCTACGGGGCCCCGGCTCCCGGAGCCCAGCCCAGAGCCGCGGGCAGGGGACGGCAAAGACCCAGCGCGCCGCGCAACCGCGGAAAGCCAGCAGCGCACCCGCGTACACCCCACGGGAGACAGGTCAGTCAAGTGAGCCGAGGCACCCCGCACCCTCCCCCTCCCGGGTACATCTGGGTGCTCACTGCAAACCCTAACTCCGGGAGACGGCCCCGCCTGGGCCCCTCTGCGCTTTGCCCCCAGTCAATTGTCCGAGCTGGTAAGCACCAGTTGCTTCCAAGAATTTTAGGCCGAACTCACTGCAAACCCATAGTTAATACTGAACCTGAGCCGGGTCCTAGCAGAAAACAGCTCCCATATCCCCTATGAAAAAGTCACTTCAAAATCAGACACCCAGCAGTCATGCCATCGCTAAAAATAGCTCTTTTGTAAACAGATACCAAAATGAGGAAGAAGAGGCATCCCAAAAATATTACAAAACTTTTGAGACAGCAACCAACATAAAAAGCTTCTCAGAGAATTTGGACCTCTGAGTTCCAAAGGAAACACCTGGGAACGCTTCCCCTTCTCAACAGTTTCTGAGACTTACTTCACCGATCCTGGGTCTGGGGAAGCCCTTAATAAATCATGAATGAAAGAAATCCTGCCTCTGAATAAAAGTTCTCTTCTAATCAGTACCTTTATAACAAAAAATCATTCTATCAAGTTTAACATGTTTCCTACAGTCAGAGAATATTTTTAAAGGGGAAAAGCTAGCCATAAAAAAAAAAAAAAAAATATTCACTACCTGCTGGGAGGAGGATGTTTGCTTAAAGTGGAACAAAAATACTTCAAATTGTTCAGTGACAAAAATAAAAAAATACAGTAGGAATGCAATATTTAAAATTATCATGTATTTGAATGTTGTACTATTTTAAGCATAAGCTATTTGTAATATTTTTAACTGCTATATGACTATATTACACAGAAATAACTATTAGAGGTATTTTTAACACTTAAATTCTATTACATTTCAATGATTTCATTTGGTAAGGATCTTTATTGAATGAAAGCTGGGACATGTCTGTCTTTCACGTCTTCTGCATTCTGCTGCTGTATTAGCAAAGTCAATGGGAGCTTTTTCATTGACTTGAGGAAGAATTGAACTTCGCAGCTCTAGTCAAAGGGAGGGATCTTAGATCATCTTGATGAAAGGTAGGCATTTTGAATTGCTAAACACAGTTTTTGACAACTTCTGGTCAAATGAATATCTCGAGGCAGTTATCAAAAGAGTAGACAATATCATACTCTGCTCCCCTGAAAGTATACACTTCTACATTTTTAAGGATTTTTAAACCTGAATTTCCTGTCTTGATCTGTGAGCTGTTACTGTGCATAGTTAAACAGTTGGGGTGTTTCATTCCTGTGACGTTTCATTCCAGGAGACCAGCATTTCAACAACCAGAGATGATGGGGCTGTATATGCTACCTAGCTTGCAAAGTGCTTTGAGTTCCTTTCAAATCACATATAGCACAGATTTAAGATGATCAAGTTGACCAATGTAACACATGATAGAGCTGGCATAGTCGGTTATATTTGACCAATGAAAAATCCTCATTCTTTCCACAATATTCAGCAGGTTCTGCAATTTTTCTCTCAACGGGAGACAAAATGTTAGGTTACAGAACCCTTAAAATTCCCTGCTGGATCTCACAGAATCTGCAAGTCCCACCCCGCAGGGAATGCCACTTTCCGGCAGTCTCTACACATTCCCTGAAAGAGTTCAAATTCTTTACACCAATTGAACGCATTTCTCGTCTGGTTTGAATGGCAGACTGAATGGAGACACTTGAGAGTTCTTGGTCGCAGACATTCTAATTGATCTCTTGGCTGCAGTATACTGTAATTTGTATGGAAATATGCATTTCTCTGTGTAGGCTGTCCTGCAGTGGACTAAGCATAGTCATGTCACCTAACAAGAGCACTTTATGAGCCATAATTTTCTCTGTTCAAATTATATCTCTCAACTTAGGAGGTACATGAAGAACCTTTCCATATACACACACACAGGAGAGAACCTGTCAAAACATGTAGCTTTGATAACATTGCCTCAAAACCTGAACACTTAACAAGAGCTCACTATGAAATAAACGGGGAAGAGGCTAAAAATCATGTTTTCTTAGGCTAAAGTGCTTTCCACACTATCTGTAAGGCAAATTTAGCTGCGGCGTTTGCAGCGCAAATCTCATTAGGTAGGCTGGTAAGTTATGCAGGCAGAAACAGACTTCTAAGGATTGTTCTGCAAAGAGGGGGAATTGGCAGCACACAGAGCACTTCCCTTCCCACTCCTTATGCTGTGGGATCTGGTGAATCCCCAGCTGTGCTATAAAGCAGACCTGTCAAGTCTCATGCACTGACTCATTCTTTTGTATCACACTCTGTCACTGCCGGCACCGCACATTTTTACATGGCAGTACCATGGCTTCTCTCCCACTTTTGGGTCCCACACATCAGATGCAGGTGGTCGGGCTGATCTGTGATTATCTGACCAGCTGCATCTGATATGCGGGTCAAGGAGCAAATGAAAGGTCATGGTACCGGCATTGCAGCTGGAGAATGTGCTGGTTAGCAGAGCCTCGTGCTGCCAGGAGCCCTGCTAGAAGGCATGCTCCCCTCTTAAGGCTGTGTGCTCAGGATTCAGCTCTTCAATGACTGGGCATACGCTTATCGCCTAACCTTGCACAGAAACGTGCACCCCAGCACATGGAATCTCACATGGCTGAAGACCAGAGACTTCAGAGGTCTGTATTTATAGGCTTAGCTTTCTCATTACGTTTCTGCAAGAGAATGAGACATGATGAGAACTCGGAGATCTGGCTGGTATTTCCTCAAGAAACCTTTTGCTGACCCTACCTTTTCCCTTGTGCTATTATTGGTCATCTCTTGAAGACATAGAAACAACCATATGAATTCTGATCTTCTTTTTCTCCTTGATTTACAGAATATAAAGGCAATAAGGAAGTACTTATGGTGAAGGTAACACTTGTGAACTGATTTATGCCTACTTAGGAGTCTCTCTTTGTGGCAATCAAAAATTACATTTCATAAATACATGTTTGTATGCAGTTACTTAAAATGAAAAAGGCAAGCATTTCATTGCTGAGGTTTTAAATGTCATCCACCCAAAAACGCTCTGTAAACATTTTAGCTGCTCTCAGCGGAGAAGGCCAGTGACTGACATATTAAAAGCCTCAAGGCTGCTGTTACTTACAAACACTGATTTTCTAGATTCTTCCACATGTTTAATTCCCTTCCTCACTGTCAGCCTTCCCACTGCATTTCATTGACAGTCATGTTAACGGAATATTGGTTATTCCTAACATTTCTTTCTCTGGCCTGATTTTTCATCATCTTTAGAACTATGTCAAGGAAGACCAAGAACTGAGAAATATCTCTATGCAGAGAGCTTCCATGGAGGCTGGTGTACCATTTATTCCACACTGATGGATGCAGAAGGCTTCCACCAATGCACATGATCCCCATAAAACCAGGAATAGCACTGCATAAACAGAGGCATAATAAATTAGCACACTTTAACAATTTTCCTCACAAATGTAGCCCCCAAAAAAATGCAGTAAAACAAGGCTGAGGAAAAAAATAGATAGGCTGTGCCTTTACAATAATTAGGATCTTATGGTTTATTTGACAGATAAACTCCCTTTGATAGAATCTCCACTGAAAACCACAATTTGTTTAGAGTATTGTATTTGTTGAAATATAGAAGTGTTCTTTAAGGCATTAAATCTTTAACTACACATGAAAACCACAGTCCTTACATGTAACAAGGCCTTCTGATCTTAAAGATCGGTCATTCCTATTACATTGCTTGGCTTTCTATTAGTAATGTGCAATTGCATTTATTCTTGATGTACTGAACCCTAAACATCTGCTAGGCTGGAAAAATCTTTTTTGTGCATTTTTTTATTTCATTACATCTAGAGGCGCAAACACAAAAACATAAGAAACAATATACAGTCCACCCTATCTCAAGTAGTCAAATACAATTAAAATAATAATGTTATTTTGTACGTGACAGTGAATAAATCCCAAGCAGACAATCTGTTTAAAACTTAAAAGTACTAATTCATGCTAAAACCTTTTAAATGGAATGCGTAAGTTTTGCTATCCATCATGTAAGGTAGTAAGCAGTGGCAATGTGTCGTACAAAAGAGATGAAGAGTCAGATCCTTCAAGAATTCAAAGTATGTTTCAAAGACAAGTAGGTATCAATACTCACTCTTCCCCACAGTGTGTGAGAAAACTGTATGAGGATTCAGAGAGTCATGAATTAACCCCAAGCTTGAGCTTCTATAGCAATCCATCGGCAATACCGTTCTGCAGAACAGAACATGCATCTCCTTTCTTGAAGTATTTTCCTCTCTAGTTGCAGCATTTTAACTACTGTTGACTGTTATTTCTGATCGAAGCGAAATAAAAATGATCCCCTGTAGATATTGTTCACCCTTTCTTTTTTCCTGTGGTCAAACGAACCAAGGCATTCATAATAACAGCTGTCAAAATACCACTCGAGGTCTGAATCCCTAGTTATCAGTTTCCACCCGAGAACTTCAGCTTTCCTCTTCCCACAACTCCTTGATTTTATTTGCCACATCTCACCCATAACTTTCCACTCACTGCCTCTGGAACAATGCAAATAGTTTCACATGTGCTACCACCAGCTACAAGCAGCTTTTGCTACAGTTATTTCACAAACCCTTACTGAAGGGAACTCGGTCTTCAAAGTGATTGTACTAGTGGTGTCTCAGGCTGTACCTACCTCCCACGACGTGGCTTCACCAAAACAAAACAGATGGGAACTACCTTGGTGTTTTAGCTGTACATAAAGTGGTACTCTGCGTGCAAGAAAGGCTTCGGAAACCTTGTTTCTCCAGAACAAAACTCCCCATCAAAAAATAATACCACCAGTTACCTTCTCCTTTAAGTTTTGGTCACAGCTCTACCAATCATTGATCTTTAGTATCAGTGGAAGAAGGAATGGGATCTGCATTTCCAGTCCACCTTTGAGTAATGCATCCACATGCTTCCACTTAGAAGGGAAAATGTTACAGGAAATGTTTGGCAGATAAGCCATCTTATGCGAAAATCAGTGTTTTATATATCAGGTTGTCTTTGTGTCCCCTGCTCTGCAGATATTGAAACTAAAACCAAAAGAACACTTTCACTTTCCAGGCCTCAACAATCTTCTCCCTTCTTCTTTCCCTCTCCCCCCAGTATTTCTAGTAGGTTAATCAGTTCTCCCACACCAGGACAGAGAGCAGCCATGAGAAAATCTGTACTTCGCTTCAGTGGATCCTTAGCAAAATCTAGAAATAGGCACAGGACAGGGAAATGAAAAACAAGAATGCGGAGGCTGCTCTTTGTTTGGGTTTGATTCTAGCTTCCTTCTATTTTTTTCCTCCACTCTTTCAAAATAAGGAAAGAAAAGATACACACCACATGACTCAAATTTATACTTATTTCCATTTTAAAAGAAGATTCACTCCTATTTTTTTTAATATGGTAAAGGCTGAACACTCAGCTAACCCACTGTGTTTAGGTTTCCCTGAGTGCTTCACAGAGATTTGTTAAAGATATAAAATAGCATACTAAACAATGAAAGAGCTTGTTTCCCCAACCATTTTTGTTGAAAGCTACTTTGTATATGTTCCTATGCAACAAAAATTAAGTTTATGCGTAGGTGTTCCATGTTTTTACAAACTCTACACTCCTTAGTTGTTATAAGATTAAAACAATTTTCTCCCTCAGTAAATGCTTCCCTTGAAAACCACTGGAAGCACATAATTCATCTGTCCATTTATAGCTTCTATTTTCTTCTAGGCACTGAGAAACTGCTGATTGTGATTGTTGTTTTCCCTTTTAAGAAGCCAATGTTGAACAAGTGACAGATAAGACAATTTAATGTTTCAGTGACCATACAGATCAATTTTTCATTTATTCTGAAGTTTAAAAGAAAAAAAAGACAGGCAACCAAGGTACGATTGCAGGGATTTTGTTTAGCAAATTATTCTTCTATGCTCAGAAAATTTAACAGGCACTCTCATTAAACCTGCAGGGAGTTTTAAGGTAGCTTTAGTCCTAATATTTTTCAAAAAATGCATTCAAAGATTTTTCCCCTGAATCATTTTCTTCTCTATGGAATCTATCAGAAAGGTTTGGAGATACAGTACAAGTCTTTAACGGTGAATAATAGAAAAAGAAGAAAGAAAAGAAGTGTATTACCACAAGCTGCAGAAGATCTCAATAAAAAGATAGATAAGTGAAAAGGGAACATTGTGCAGTTTCTGTATTGGATAGAGAATTGGAAAAACCACACATATTTGGGAAAGTCTTTGTATGGAAAAGGTACAGGATTGGTATCACCTATTAGCACTTACCCATTCCATACAAGTCACTGTAGGGTGACGGACACCTGCTTTGCTCTTTCCACCCACTTCATTTCTTCCTGGTTTTTCTCCCTGTAGACCTCTGCCTTCTGTCCCTGCAGGACCCAAGTGTGCCATCTGATGTGCAACCCCATTAAGCAAGCTAGCAGTATAGCATCATATGTGGGCTGGCGCAGTGTGCGTACTCACCCACTCACGACTGGGTCCTAGCAACGTGATGGCTTCATACAGGTTCAAACGTGAAGGCACTGAACACTGGTGCAATCTGTTGTCCTACACGCAAGCGACCCTCTGGAGAGAGGAGGGGGCCTTAGGTATCTGAGCTGCTGTCCTCGGGAAGATTAAGGATGAAGCGCACCTAAGTCAGGATCTCCCTCTTCCCATTTATTCATAAGGAGTCTGACCTTAGATGCCAGGACTGTTTCCCCGTACCCAATCCTGCTGTCAAATAAGGTGGCACCCGCAGGACGTTATGCAGTCTTCATGCTATCAACGCACAAAAATAAAAACTGAAAGCTAGCTAATCAACAGTGAACAGTCAACAGTGACATCTAAATTGCCATCAGTAATATCCAGTGTTTACAGCTTACTGAATACATGCAAGAAATTTAAAACGTATGTCAGGGATTTTACAGTGCTATCCCAAGCAATCTTACAAAAGTCCTGGAGATACTATGTTGGTTTATATTCTCAAGTCTTATGGCCTTTGCAACTTTAAACATTAGGGACTCACTAAAAAACCCCCAGAATTTTAGATTCAGAGATGTAAGAAGCAATCCTAGAGATAAGCCTGTTCACTTTTTGTTATTATTGTTCTTAAATATAACATGAAAACTACTAAAAATAGCAGAAAATTCCCTTGTTCGTTCTTTATGAGGCAGAAGTCTTTCTGCCTCTGGGCTAAGTCCTGCTCATTTTACTAATGGGAAGCAGAATTTTAAATTCCAAGGATATATATTTGTGAGAGTAATTCAGAACATGGGCCTATAGATAGTAATCTTGCCCAAGTATTCACTACAAGATTTTTCCATGGGCTTAACTGTTATGCTTAAAAATGTTAAAAATCTTACACCATATTAACGA
Source organism: Podiceps cristatus (assembly GCA_000699545.1). Classification (NCBI taxonomy): domain Eukaryota; kingdom Metazoa; phylum Chordata; class Aves; order Podicipediformes; family Podicipedidae; genus Podiceps; species Podiceps cristatus. Next base: position 12,176 of record KL273634.1, on the reverse strand, counting down.
AAATGTTTATCTGCCAGTTTTGCAGTATAATAGAATTACATCACTATCAGTACCCTATAAATAACCTTTGGCTCTGCTAAAAGCTAGAAGCAGGCTTTATTGCCTCATATACTACTCTTGACCACTTAATTAACTACCACAAAAGCTAATTAATTAGACATCACAGTCTCTAATCATTCTGGAATTTGCTCTATTATGTTCAGCTGGAATATCCTCTTTCCTCAACAGACCCCCTAAAGTTTAGAGGGACACAATAAAGCACTCCGAGTTTTTCATTCTCATCTTCCCAGATATTCAAGATCAGGGTGGGAATATTTAGACTGATTTTATTACAAATCATCCCTATTTATTTATGTCTTTACTACTGCAGATGTTTTTGTGAGCTTGGAAGCCTTCAGCCTGTTTCAGTGTTAGCATTCTAACATTTTAACCTAACGTCGCCAAAAAATCGTTCTTAAGAAGTCAAGAGGAATTCCAGCAGCTTAACTCAATGACTGCCTACTGCGGATGTTATCACAACATGCACGTCACACATGCAGGTATTTTATGAAGCAACTTATCAATTAAACTCAAAAGCTGTACCTCCAAAATTTTAAACTATTCTGTCAACAAGATGCAGCCAGTCTGTAAAGTCAGCCTGTGTATCGTGGTAGAATGAAAGTACCAATGAGAAACAAGCTGATAAATTGGTTTGACTAATCATTAAAACCCATCTAGTATAATCGTTTTAGCTGATCTCGTTTAAGTCATTCCGTGAAGCTGCCAAGAGAGTTCAGGGACAGGTCGATCTTCTATTCGCATCATGCACGGATCAGGCAGATAAAATCCGATCAGTTACCTGAGCATTCTTGCATTTATATATAATTATTCCCTGTTGTTTTAAAGCTTCCATCTGGAGGAAAGAAATCTCTTTTGCTCCTGACCTTTTCAGACCTCATGTCACTGTATTTAGCTTTAATAGATGGATTCTACTGATCTGATATGAAGATAGAAATAAAAGATGGAAAACATGAAAAGAGTAGGAAAATATAGAATGATTAAAGCCTTGAATCATCGCTAACTGCAGGTCAGTGGGTGAATCTTCACTGGATTCATGGGTCATTGATCAGGCCTCACAGTTTGTTCCTGCCCTAAACTGCAAAAGAATTAAAAATAGTCTATTAAGAAGGTGAGTGGCACTACCTTCCTCTAATGCGCAAGTCGGCGAGAGCAGGAAGGACTGCTAACACACTGTTATCTCCAAGGTCATGACTACTCCTAGCAGACAGCCACAGTCTAAAATAAGTACCAGTTCTGAGCAACACTGAGATCTACCTCATGGAAGCAAGAGCAATTGCTCTGAGCAGAGAGGATTTCTGCAGAAGAGCAGAATTCTTCCTATTTGTGCATGGCTTTTCTTCCCGTTGTTGGTCAGGCTGAGTAAATCAGCCATAGCTTTCTTGCAGATTTAAATACAAAACACTTCAGTAAATGTAAAACCAAACCAAAACCAAACAAAAAAACAACAACAAAAAAAACCCTCCACACACACACATCTGCAAAAAATCCAACAATCAGTAAGAAATAATGAAAGGACTCAGCACAATACACGCATCAACTAGCCAGTCACAAAGAAAGGAAGCAACTAAACTTTTGTAACAGGAACATTCAGCTTGAGCATGCGTTTTATGCTTAAGGAGTAAAACGGTAAAGAAACATTCCTGTATCTTATAAATGGAGAGGAAATTCTGAGCAAAACCTGGTTCTCTGTCCTTTGTTCAATTCACTTTGTCTACTTTATGAACATAAACGACAAGGCAGGATGCTTGGTTTGATGTATGCTGCAGGTTAATATAACCCTACACGGTTTGGAGTCGGCTACAGCAGCATGAGTTTCTGGGTATATTCCCAGAACAGCAGAGAGCAGAGGAAATGTGCTTGTAGAGCAGCCTTGTCCTCCCCACGTACCCATCTTAAGATTCATGAATTATACATTTTAGGCTGTCCGGTGTGCTGCAATATGTGGATACAATAAAACAGGGAAACAAAGACAGATTTCAGGAACTGTCTTTTAAAAAGCCAGCACTACCTTCATGGCGTTCTGCATTTTATTACTGTTTTCATCATTTGAATAAATTCTCATCGCAGCTTCACCTTTCCAAGAACTGCACTATAAGATGTTAAAAATGTATGTTTGATGTGTACAATTTTTTGAGTGTTATAACATGAATAACAAATACAATTTTTCAGTGTGCAACAGAAACTAATTGCCTACTTTTTCAGATAGACATGCATTTCTGAAACCTGCTGAGGATCTGCATATTTTATGACAGTAGACACCAAATCAAACTACATATGAAGACAGAGGACAGAATGCAGAAAATTATGACTTGATATTATCAAATTAGTAATTGCTATTTTTGGTATTACCGGTCCACATTTGCATAATCATAATGCTCCCATTGGAACTATCTGGCAAAAAGTTTGTGTACTGTCATTGTCACCAACTTTCCCAAAACAGTCAACATTACTATAAGAAGGTTAAAATTCTTTCAGACTGCAGGAAATTAGTAATACAGAAATAGCAAGCATTCTGCTTCATGCTCTTTGACTTTAAGCATCAACAAAATAGCTTCATAATACCAGGAAAGCTACTTAAAAAAAAAAATAAAAAGAAAATCATAGCAAAAGAAAAAAGCATCCCCTCTGGAAATGGCGCTGTGGGCTTGCCACCTAGCCAGCAACGGTCCAGTATGCCAAGTATGGCAAGTTCATGGCAGTGTAATGAAACTCAGATGGACACTACAGAGACAGAAAGTAGATCAGGCAAGATATTGACTAATGTGATTCGTTATATTTTGTAGTTAAATTTTCTCTTAAAAGAAATGCATGTCCCACCATTACCTTGCTATTTCAATATTAATCTCTTTTGAAAGATAGGAATATTGTCTTAATCAACTATGTAACACAACTTTTAGGTCTCCTTATTTGGAATATCTTGCTGCTTTAATAGTTATCCTCATTGAAAAATATTCTTAATTAAAATATTGGAATGGAATTACACTTCAGTTGTTCTTGCTTTCATAAAGTATAGGTGCTTCTCAGCTGTCAGTTCCAATTTCCTACTGTTTCATAGCTACAATTTTGCTGAATACAACAGAAGAGTATTTGTTTTCTCAGAGCTGAATTTCGAGTTGTCATTTGGATCAGCGATAAGGACAAAAAAAGTGTTTAACAATAATAAGAAAGAATGCAACTGTTTCCAATTATAGTCTCCCTGTTAAAAAAAAAAAAAAAAGAAAAAAAAAGCCAGAAACAAACCCAACACCCTATCATTACATTATGACTACAGCTATCAAGTAACAAAATTCCCTTTATTGTTTCCTGTCCTTAATATTATCAACCAGTTGTCTATTATTATCCAACTGCTACCTTTTACTTCAGCAGTGGTTTCATTCCATAGAGGCCAAAGCAATTCCTGCACATAGTGTCTTTTATGTAAATAGGGAACAATTAAATTCATCAGCTTAAACTGAGAAGTCTGAAATCTAGTTGTAAGACCTGAAAATGAGAACATCTTCTGAAAATTAGATTAATCTTAGATTAAAGAAATCTCATAAACTATTTCAACCCTGATCAGCCTAATGCATTTTGCCATTTCTTGGTAAGGCATTTTGAAATCCTGAGTTATTTATACAATGGTTAGCAATGTGTGTATGTTTGAGGGCTATTTTCTCAGTTAATATAAACTAGCATAACTCAGTTGAAGTTAAAGTGCTACTGATTAACCAAGTGAAGATATCCATTTAAAAAAGCCAATTCCCCAATACGCTGATGATCCGATTTCACAGTAGTCAGCTGTCAAGGCACCTAAAACCAGCCAGCTATCAAAAGCATGCAGCCACATATGAATATGGTCAGTGTGGTACAGGTGAGGTCAAAGGAAAACTTTCTTCATTATGCTTTTCTTGCTGTTTTTAAGAAAATACTTTTACTACAGTAGTGATGAAATAAAACTTTAAACATGTTCTAGGCTTTTTTTGTGATTGTGGAAACATTTTATGTTTTTGAAGGTTACTCAGGGTGTTTTGATGGAGATATTTAATACACATTAATAATAAGGAACAGCTTTGCAACAAAGAAGTAGAAAATATTTTATTTATGGAAGGATCTGCATTTATTCATTCCTTTCATATCTGGACTGCCCAGTGCCTGGTTTCTGGAACCAGTGCTGTTTCTGCACCAGTGCCTAAGGTTTATTTGGGGAGGGGAGGGAGAAGGACTGCTAATGATCTCCCAGAGATAAATGAAATTGCTGATTTAGTCAAGCTCATTCTTGACCTTGACACAAGACGGGACAGGCAAAGGGAAGAGCTCAAAATAGAGCAAGTGAAAGAAAGGAAGATCAAACGAATGCTCAGGTCTGGCCAAGACCCCCCCTACATTCAGCTAACACCTGGCTGAGTTAGAAAACATGACCAGCCCAACCTTCCTGTTGGAGCCGATTGAAGCTGTCAGCTCCCGGCTTGTCACCCACTGCATCAGGAGGCCCCTGGGCTGCCACAAGAGCCCTAATTAGGCAGAAATGGCACTTCGGCAACTGACCCGCCAGGACCTTTGGCAAAGCATTTAACATCATTAGTTAACATTTTTATTAAAAAAAGTGTGAATGTAAATGAACAGCCAATGCATTTCAATAGGGTTTGTCGGTGGCATTGCACGCCCCCCCACTCTCCCAACCACACACACACTTTTTTGCATGAATAGTTCACTTGTTTTCTCTAAAGGGGGATGGGGATGTAGAGAATGTTTTTCCAAGGGAACTAGACATGTTCAAAGCAGAAGCAAGGTCTTAAACAATCACACACAAACTCTTGCCTTTTGGGGAGTGTGTTGGTGAGTGAACAAACAACTAAATGCAATCTTACCTGCAACATGCCTGAGGGGACATCTGAAAGGGAAAGTATGCATAACCCACACTGGAACAGAGAGATACACAATCACACATTCATCTGATCGCTCTAAGTGTATTCATTGTATTTTTGTTCTTTTCTGTTACATCCAAGAATAGGTACCTAATCCAGTAAGGCTGCAACCCTTAGCCAGTGCTATCAAATGCTACAGCGATGTAAAAGGATGAGGGTCTAAGAATATACTGCCTTCCTCTTCCCTTATAATTTCTTTTATCATTGCACATTACCTTTGGCAGAAGTCTATCAAAAAATACCACTCAGACATATTAACCTACCTTAATTAAGTCTCCACTGGCAGCAATTTATGTGTGAAAAGTTATTTATTCATACAGAAGAGTATGCAGCTTTAAGACAGTTTATTAGTCCTCATTTTTTTTCTGTAAGTTAACTGAAGAGTTTCCATAATATATCAATACTTGACCAAAATCCTGACAGTTATTTGGAGACAAGAGATACAAGAAAATGAAGTTACAAACACACTTCTTAAAAAAAGAACTGGACAGAACTGGGAAGGGTGTCCAGTCCTCAGATATTTTATGTCTACTTCCCATGAACATGCCCCAATCCATGCTATTTTTATTTCCTTGGAACCCATTAGCTCCTTCTTTCTCCAATGGAAGCTACAAAATATAGCACTGGGGCTGTTTCCCTAGGCCAGACAAAGACTCTAGTACATTAGTTTTTGGAATATCCCTCAATCTATAACAGCTATATGTTATCACCAACATCTATATTCCACCAAAGAAGATTTTTTCATTTCTTAGGAAAGCATTCCATCACATTGTAGCTGCACAGACTATCACTTATGCCTTAGACTATCACTTATGCCTTCTAAAATATAAGTACAAAAGTAGTAAGATATTAAAATATATCTTCCATACAAGGTACTTGGGATGAAGATGCTGAAGATGTCGGTTTAAATCCCAACTCATCAAACTTGCTCTGCAGCCAACAGAAGGTTATTCTCTTTCTCAGATCCACATATTAGAAACTGAAATAACAGTACTGCTGTTTTTTCACTCATTGGCATACACAGAGGTTATGGCCCACAACTGTTTTCAAGCCACATAAATGCTGTATCAGGGGAAAAAAACTTGGCTGTGCATGTTATCCCTGTTTGTTCACTTTGTTAAACAGGCCAACCTTCCCTCTCGACCCTGACCCGAGTAAGGAAGAAGCACTGCACTTCTGTATATCACCCGACAGGGAAAACCCGGAGACCATACCTTCAGACTACATCAGATGCCCCACAAATCTCCCATTCTGTGATTGAGACGTAGCAAAGTTTGTACCCAAAAAGCCAGAATAAGGCTACACAGGACATATTTCTACTCCACAGTGCAGATGCAAACACTGTTAACCTGTTTAGTTTCTTTTCAGAAAACTTCTACCTTGTGTTAGTGCTATGCCTAGTATAAAAAGGCCTGATTGGGACTCCAGGCTCTCTGCACTAATAATAACATGCATACACAGTAACAAGATTTGTACATGCTGAGAAAACAAAACGAACGTTGCACACGTACATGGTACACATGAATATGCTCACACACACAAGGACTGTCTGTTCACAGGATGGGCAAAACCCTCTCGTATGTAAATGCTTTGGCTTTTATAGATTATGTCATTTAATTTCTTGCTCTGTACGTGTGTGTACACAAACAAGTGCTTTCATTCCCTTTTTAAACAAGTATGTGTAGCCTTCAAGGACACTCTAGAAACATTAAAACAACAGGGACTTCTAAATATAGATTTTTAAAGCACAATACCAAGTCTAAAAATCCACGTAGGAAGCCTGGCTTGATCTTTTGACTCACCCGTGAGAGCAAGAGAGTGGCTAATTTTGGCAGTATTCAAATCACTGCCTACCAGTGAATTAACAAAAACCAAAATCCCCATCTTTCTTTCCATAGCAGAAATAGGAAGAGGTAAATATTTAAAAATGTACTTGCTGACAATGATCATATGGTGATTTGCCTATCCTAATGATGCTGTTTTTCCAGGGGTCATAGCTTAAAAGCAGTATTAGCAAAAAGAATAAATGCTCTTTAGGAATCGCCCAAAAAGCTGAATCATACAAGGCTCAAAGGTGCCTATATCTGACCCCTTTTCCTATCACATGACTGTTTTCCAGTCTAGTTCTTCAGTACGGCTTCTCCTCTCCCACTGGGAACTAGAGGGGTGGGTGAAGGGAGAGAGAGGTGACAGCTTATTGAAAAGCTCATGCTCCCTGCCTAGTTTGGGCACATTTTCTGCAGGTGCCTCGCACTATAGGCACAATAGGCTCTGGAAGGGAGGATTCAGACCTGTCAACAGCTACAGGAGGCAACTCCACCGCTTTGTCTTACAGGCTAACTTCATTGTCTGCTGTTCTGAACCCTGCAGCACAGGCACCCCTTAATGAGATGAGCCCCTTTTTCCTCTATTTGTTCCTCCCTCTGTTTCTCTTGCCTTTCTGTAATGATTTAACTTGATCGTATTGGTTCCTTTCTAGTGGGGATTGCTCCAACGATCAGATAAGATAATTGCCGGTAGAATACTGCTCAGCAACAACTATTACTTCCTTGGCTGAAAATGTCAGAGCAATTGAAAGCTCTTAGTGAAGTTCAAGAACAAGGAGGCAAAAAAGAAACAGCCTCTATATATGGGTGTACCAGTGTATATATAGCAAGTTTACAGGGGCCAGCTCTCATGGATCTTGCTTTATAAGCACCACTTTCAGCATATTTTATATTTTCATAACTTTTTTTTAAGAAGCTAAACAAGATAAACAGAGCAATTCACATACGGAATTTATTTTTCTCATTTACTTTGGATTTGCATATCATTTATTTCAGCTTTGGAAGACTATTATATAATTGCCTCTTTTGCATTTTCCCCACTTCCTATTCCACTTTTTAGAAACAAAATTAATGCAATTTGTTTTTAATCTTAAAATACTGTCTATATAGAGAAGATGTTGAGGGAAAGCCTGAAATGTCTTGAAGAGGTGGGTTGAGTTATTGAATAGTGCTGTGAGTGATTTATTCACTTGCTAGCAACAGTGACTTGTCAAATACTCAAACAAGACCATGTTTTGTGTAGCTTTGCTCTGTAGCTTTATGAAGTGACAGCTAACAGAAAAATCCTACAGCATGTAAAGGTCATGTAAATATCGCACTCTGAATCTAAGTACAATTAAAATAACAGAAATAGTTTGGGCCAGTATTTAATTCATTTCTTCATCTGAAACACATGCTGTCACTTCTAACAAACGTGATGGTACGCACTGATGAACAATTCAAGAGTGCACCCAAAGACATCATGCTTTTTTATCACTAAAGTATGTAGGCTCTAGAGATTTTGTATGTAATCAAGATTTCCATTTACTTAACTGACAGTACAAATAAGCAAGAAAAAATCCATACTTGTAAAAATTTACTCAGAGCAAGATCTGAAAAACTGCATAAAATCTCATCCTTTATCGTTTTCCAAATCACATTTTTTCTATACTACATATGCACTGTCACCAATACACCCTCACTAAGTCATAACCATCAAGTATTTTTAGCATAAATTCCATAAAGAATAAATTGGTTTTGGAAGCTTCTTAGAGTTTTGCAAAAAGGATGGACAGCTGAATCACTACGGGCTATTCATACGCTGAGCTGCTGAGGAACCACCGTAAGGAAACCCCCATAAGGGAAATTCCTTGTTCTTTGGTAAGGAGGAACTCCAAAGGAGGCAACTACATGATGGCTGGGTTATGTAGTATCACAAGGTTACAAGCACCCAAAGCAGTGTGACTGATAATATACCTGGAGAGATCCAGGCTCCAATCTTGCAATATAATTGAACCAGACTTGCACTAGTTAAATTGCATAAAGTAGAGAACCAGACGCACAACTTGTTTATACATTGAATATTTCAGAAACTGAACTACTATTTTAGAACTAATTTCATGGTTACGTTTTGTTATGTAGAGCTACATGCAGTAGGGCTTGCTCCCTGATAAGCTGAATGAATTATAGTATAGGTATCCAATTAAACTAAGCAATCATTTCTAAAGGCCATTATATAACTTATTCAGAATTACTTTAAAGCATTTGCTGGATAATACAACGTTTTGCAGCAGTGAAGTAAAAGGATTCGACAGACACGTGAAATACCATTTCCTCTTGCTCTATTCACAACTATAGTTTGAAAACTTGATAATTGCAATAGGCTCAATTTTTTTTCAGATGCTCCCACAACTTGTTTGTCAAAAATAGAGTGGAAATTCTATCTAAAACTTCAACATCGAGAACGGTGACACAGGAAACTAAGAATATCTGATTTCTCTTTGTGTCTGAAGCTTAGGCTAGCAGTCTGACTCTGGAGCCCTTGACAAAAACTCACACTTCTAGAGAAAAGCTGGAAGTGGTAATTGCTACTGATGCTTGTCCTGAAACAACATGGCCTTTGAATGAACTCCCATTACAGGGCAGACTAGTGCAGTAGCTTCACAAACACTTTCATGGCAGTCCTGAAAAAGTGATCATTTGTAAGCAGGAAACATAAAAGAAAAGCTCTACTATCTTCTGACAAGTAGCCAAGGAATTTAAGATGTTCCCGTGCTCTTTCTCTTGCTTGCTATCGTCCCTGCTCACAGAATATGGGTAGAATTAAAACACAAAAGTGCTAATTAAGAGCTATGCTGTTTATTAAGAAATTTTGCTGTAAGCAGGCAGCAATTCATCTCAAATTAAACCCTAAAAACCTTTCAACCTGTGGATCATATGCAAAAAACAATGCAGTGCTTGGTATACAGAGGAGGTCAAGAGTAGATGATCCAATAGACCTTCATGGATTAAGTGGTAGGATACCATTTAACTTTAAAACAGAGCGATAATAAGCACTTCTCAAAATAATTTCATTGTGTTATTTACTTATATACAGCTTCCACTGCCAGAATGTTCTAGGTTGTGTGTGATGGACTGCTTCCCTCTCTATGAGTGGAGCCAGTAACTGAATATTAATAAACTGGCACAGTCAAAAAATGAAAAGGTTTTACACTCTGACAAATACAGTTGTGTACATGTAGTTCTACTCTTGGCTTGATTACTGGGCATCAGCAGCTGACAATAAATACATCCTCTTTCTTTGCTGAGGAAAGTGGTGATTTTTATGATAGATGTTTGGACACATTAGGTGGACTGATTGCTTTCTGGCTGAAGCCTGATGAGTTTTACAGATTGTCCTTCTCATTGCTTTAGATACATTTCACAAAATGTGCAATTGCAGATGCACCATCTTCCTCCAGTTCTGGAGGGTCTTCTGTCAAAAAATTCCTTCTATCAGTTCCTCCCCTTATGTTGCTTTCAGTAGCTATTTGTAAGAAATGGAGCCTTAGAAAGCAGCAGTCCTGTATCACAGTTAAAGGCACATTCCTATCAGTGCAAGTAGACAATATTTTCAGTGGATAACATGCAAGTTTTTTAATAAATATACAAATCCTGACAGAAATTTAGAGTCTGACACTGAATTCTATTCTTAAACACAATTCCAGTTACACTCCATCAAACCATAATCTTTCTTACACTAATATAATCAAATACACCCTATCAATACACCATAACCAAACACAGTTATGCAATTTCCATCAGTGCAATTAATGCAAGAAAGAGACGGACTTACTGGAGTGAGTCCTCTGCAGGGCACAAAGACGATTAATGGACTGGAGCATGTTTCATAATAGGAGAAGCTGAAACAGTTGGAAGTCTTCAGCCTGGAGAAGAGAAGGCTCATCAATGTATATAAATACCTGATGGCAGGAAATGAAGAGGCAGAAGCCAGATTCCTCTCAGTAGTGCCCACCGGCAAAACAAGAGGCCATGGGCACAAATTTAAAAATAGCCTATTCAATGTAAGACAAGAATATGCTTTTTTGCTGTGACTGTGGTCAAACACTGGAGCAGGTGGCCTAGAGAGGTTAAGGAGTCTCCCTTTGGGGAGATACTCAAAACCTGACTGGACACGGTCCTGGGCAACCTGCTTGAGCTGACCCTGCTTGAGCAGGGGAGTTGGAGCAGCTGATCTCAGGAGGTCCCTTCCAACCTAAATGACTGTGATTCTGTAATTTACATCACAGTATAGCTTCAAGAAAGATAGATCAAGCTTTGTGAAAACGCATTTTTGAGAGCCATACCCTTGTGCTCTAGGAATCTGAAATATTGGGTTCATATTAAACAACATTTTCTTCTGAACGTCATCATGTTAATTACCTTACTTATTTGGTATAGTTCTCAATCATTATGTAGAACCAAAAATATTTTCCAAAAAAAAAGTCATATTAAGAAGCAGAATATTTCTACATTTGCCCACTTGTACTTGATTCTTGAAACCTGTTTACCAAGGTTTAAAGAAGAAAATGAAGGAGGGTTTTGTATTAGTAACTGTCACTATGTCTGTATCAGCCATAGCTTAATTTTAGAAAATAAGGATATTTGAAATCTGAACTAAACCCCTCTGTGCAAATGCACCATGCCTGACTATTTCTACAAGTCAGATCTTTCCCAAAACGCTGCAGACCCACCAGATTGACCTCATGTTCATAGATCTCTCTAATTCTAAGCCACTCTGTAAGAAATGCTATGGATTTACAAGTCTCATCAACTTTCAGTGGAAGTCAAAGGTGTTCAATCTCACTCAAA
>JMFS01075187.1:0-17363 GCA_000699545.1 Podiceps cristatus | reverse complement strand
TAAAATAAAAAAGGCTTCTGAAGACCTAGACAAAATTGAAAAATGTTATGTCTCCTCTTAGGAGTCTTGACAGACAGTTATCCTTCTACCCTCTGTCTTTTCTTACAACTGTGTTATCCTAAGATTGGAAATATTTTTCAATAGTAGAATGCCAGCAGACTGACATAACCATAAACTGCCAGCTGTATCTACTACCGTGAAAATCAGGCTAATTTATATCATGGTTATAGTCACCTTGATTTTACTGTGAATGTGTAGAAAACTGCTGACTTCAATACAGCATGACCACATAACCTTAAATAACTCCACTGTTCCTTTTTTAAAAATTGTCTTGCTTCATACAGTAGCTCCAGTCTCTCACTGACCTTGGCTGGGGTCCCTCTGAGAACAGGCCACGCTCTCACGGCATGAGGCAATCACCAGCTGGCTCAGTGAGCTATCCAACTTCCTTCACTTCTGGCTCGCTCAATGAGACAGCAGCAGATTCCTATCTCCTAAACCAGAAAGGTCTTTACGACTTCAAAGAAACTGTCCTCAAGGCTACCTACTGTATTTCCTGATCTTTGCAGTCTATCTTTCAGTCTGTGATCATCCACAGAAGGGTGGGCCAGGGGAGGTCCAGCTGTGAAAGGATGTAATGTTGTGGTTAATTAATACCGGCCATCCTCTCACTACCGTCATCTTAATTCCCACAGTCCACAACTACCATCCAGTACTAGGATGAACAGATGAAGAAGTTTCAACCAGACAATACTCCATGTAGTCTTCAAAAACTGCAGCTGTTTGGTTGCTAGTAATTCTGGGTACAATTCAGGTCCAGATTAAGGTATCCAAATTCAAGCGTCTACATGTGCATTACTGGGCAGGATTCCACTGCATAAACACAAACCTAGCTGAAAAGTCATGTCCAGCCCGGCACCTCACAGTATCCAAGTCATCAGTAAAGGTTGTAAGGCAAGACTCCATAGGAACAATGTTAACAGCAGTTGGGAGAGCAAGTAGGACACACCACATCATCTAAAAAGGCACTAGGCCTATAACTGGGCAACCAGCTCTTGCTATAGACATCCAAGATAACATTTCAGTCAGTGTAACCTACAGTATAAAATAGATAACTAACATGGGATTGAGTTGCCTACATGTAAGGGGATCAAACGCATGGAAAGAGGTAATTTACTCTGCTTGAGTCCAGCTGTCACTCAAATTTGCAAGACCTACAAGGTAGGTGGTGTGTCAGATCTGCTAATCTCACGATGACGACTGCCTTAAAACCTGTAAATATACAACTGAGTTGGGTCCAGCTGAATCCTTGACCTCTGTTGATATGACAATGTGAGCTTAGATGAAGACATCTACATTTGGGTGTCTTAACTGCAAACTGAATTCTACCTCCTGTGTCAACTTCAGTAAGATTCTAACATGAAGCATCAATGTAATTAGCTATGGAAATTAATAATTCATTCAGTGATGTAAGGTTTGTTAGATTGTCTATTTTTGCAATATATTCTGTTAATTTTGCTCTACCCTCTACACCTCTCATTTCCAATCATATTGTACTGACACATCACATAACTGCATTCTAGAAGCTGTCTAGAGACAGTGGGTGCTTGAAAGTTACAGAGGGGTTCAGAACACTGTGAAATGGGAGGTACGCTGGATGTCTGTTGTAATACCGTGAGATAAATACTAAGCAATGTTAATGTTTGAAAATATTGTAATTTCATAATTTTTACATGAATGAAAGATCTCACTTTTTCCTGAGTTAGTTTTTCAACTTGAGTATATTCTCAAGTCAACATCTATACCTCCTTTTACATATTGAAAACTTCCTCATCACCCTAAGAATACAAAATATATTCCTTGCAAAACAAAATAAACAATTGTGATGTCTGCTTCTGCAGAAAGACAGATTTTATACAGCATACAGAAGCAGTAGAAATGCAAAATAGTTAGAGACTTCCTTTTGATATCCTACATTTTACCATATTATATACCGAATATATATATTTATTAAAAGAATTATTTCTGTAAAAGAATTAAGCATCCAGTACTGAAGAGCATGCATTCATATCTCTGTCAAGGGAATACACTTTCTATTTATCAACTCAAATCATATTCTACTAAGGACCCTTTAAAAATGTGTTGAATTTTGATCAGCTGAGAAATCAATCTGCGATAATTGCACAGCCAGATGAACAGTTGTTATGAACTGGGTCAGTAACCAAGGAGGAAATGGGACCTAAAAAATATCCACTAGGAAGGAAAAAAAGGTCTCATTCCAAGTTAAAACAGCCTCCAAACTAAGTTGTCAACGATAACCCAATTCAATCCAGATAAAGCATAAATGAGTTTCGTTGTATAAGATATAGCAGATATATAAAAATTTACTTCTGTTGTTATCTTAGTAATGCAGTAGCATAGCAACAAGCTCAGTCTGAATGATCATTCCTTTATTAGCTGTGTGAATTATCTTACAGCTAGAAAGTGGATATTGGAGAGAATTTATCCTGAAAGAGGATTGAGAGCTTCATGTAGGCTGATATAGTATAAAGCAGAATGGAAACTAGGCCAAGTAATGGAAATTATAATCAAATAGGTTTTGAGTTAAAAATGCTCTGTGCATACAAGCTGAATTCCAGAGTGTTTATTACTAACAGCAGCCCTGACAGTTTAGCTGGACATCATCACCTCAGTGGAGTTTGCATTACACAGTGTGATAACACATATGCATGCACATTACTTCTAATATAATTGGGGAGGGATCACCAAAATCAGCAATGGAAAAGACAGATGGTTCATCTTGCCCACATCATTATAAATCCAGAACTGCATGTTTTCTTTGGCAGTTTGCTGACTAAAACATTTCCTTACTCAAGCCATAGTATGTCACTCCGGTGATGTTACAACAAGCCCCTGTCAGGATGCTTGTTGATTGCTCTGTCCCTTGCACCATACTGTGCAATTATTCTGTCTTTATTTAAGCACAGTCAACGAGCTCAGCTGTTGTACGAGCTGCAGAACTTGAGGAAAACTTGAAATGTTGCTGAATTCATCAAAATAACTCAAAGGAAATAAACGGGAATAAATTAGCTTTTTTATTATCATCTCACATTACTGTATTTTTGAGTAACAAAGCTGGTATACTATAAGCATATGACTAATCTGAGGTCACCGACTTTTTTTAATTTCTTTGCAGCAGTGGAAGGTAAAGGGCATACAGCAGTGCTGAATAAAGTTGTATCTTGTGGCCATATTTAGTCACTTATTAAAAGGTGGCCTCATTTACCAATGTACTAAGCACTATCAGCTCTTACTATCTTCAGGATGACTTGTGGATGCTTTTGTGTGTCTGAAAAGGCAAGCCAATTTTATACTGTTAATTAACCGAGGACAAGTGTGCAGCTTTAAACACAGAAGCTGGATGACTTCATTCAACTTTGGATTACATCAGTCTTACAGTAGCCTTCCTCCATGCAAACCCAGGCAACTATACCACTCTTGTAAGAGGCTGGTGCAGGTGCTAAAACATAGCCCACGTTCCTCACACGTAAACTAGATTTTATTCTTCATTTTAAATAAGGAGAGGCATTCCCTTTCAATTCTCAGAAATCATTTGTGTAACTGAAACGTATAGTTGGAATAAAAATAATTAGCAATACATGATATTTTAAAATACCCACACTTCACAGCTAGCTGGGGTCTACCTCCTACCAATGCATACTGCTGCAAACCCATTTACTGCCTGACGTCAGAACCCATTAATGAACTTTTCCTGAATATCCGGAAGGAATGTATTGCAAGTCTGGAATTTTACCTGGACTACACCCTAGGGATTAAAGATGGATTTTACCTTCAGCATCCTCACAAGCAATTCAACATTTTTTTTTTTCTCAAGTATCCCTGCCTTTGTGTCACTTCTGCTGCACAGTATCAGAAAAAAGAGATTTTTCAGACTGCTGATGTCCCAAGATTTAAAAGTCAAAAACAAACCAGTGAAATCTGCACAGAAGCCCACAGACAGATGCACTTTTATGAACTTGAGTTTCTAGATGCCAAGAGAAATCATTCATCCAAAGTGTGTCAGAGTACTATGGTACTAAAAAAAAAAAAACAAGAAAACATGTAACAGGGAGTCTATACCCCTTCAAAAATAGCTGTATCTTGCAAGAAGTAGAGGGTAACAACTGGGCAGCCAGCAAACTCCCTGATAATCTGGGGATCTGAATCATAAATAGTATTTAAGCTGTGTTATTTCAACAAAATCGCTGGTCCCTATTACCGACATTTCAAGTTCATCCAGATACCAGACTGATGGTTCCCACAGTGGAGGCATCTGTGCTCGGTGGATAAGGATGGGCTCCATTAGCATCACAGACCCTGCCTCTGTTTCCTCATGAGCATCTTCAGAAGACTTACATTGTAAACAAAACATTAATGAAGGAAAATGAGGCAAGACCCAACCTCTGGTTATACACTGTAACAAAAAAACCCAGATGTGTTTATTTCCCAGCTGATAGGATAGTGGAAACGGGTCGGTGGCACATACAAAGCAGACTTTTTTTATCAGATGTACAAAACTAATACTGAGACTTCCAAAGATGGGGAGAGAAGAGAAGCCTCTAAAGGCAACTTCAGTTTCTACTGAGGAGTATAACTATATCTTTAACACTTCATGTTTAAAAGCAGCAGAGGAAATTTGCCAGTTCTAAAAGAAAACAGTCTCCCACCCTCTGGAGAGTATCATTAGCTCATCATCTCCTGACCCAGTGCCAGCATGGAGACAGAAGTATTCCAGAGATGTTTCTTTAAAATCCTTATTCATACACACACACAGTGCACGCACTCGAAAACCCCACCATGCCTCCATGCTTAGAACAATACCAAACCAAAAGGTATCTTTCTTAAGCGGGGACATCGCCAGTGGCATTAGCTGAAATCCTAGTAGATGTGTAGGTTGTTTATAAGCCACAGCTATCAACAAGAACAAGAACAGAACCAAACAGGAGAGCTTAAGGAAAATACAGCTGGGATTACTATGGGCAAAGCAAATGTAAAATACATCACAATGGTGTGGTCTGTGGCTGCATGGGGGAAAAAAGCACAGAGATAGGTGAAATAGTATCAGACGCATGAGCACTGAACAGCCTAAATGTGATGATCTGTTTTCTATACATTATGACAAGGTACATTTGTTTCGAAGTCATCCCATGGTATCATTAAAGAGCAGAGTATATGGGTCAGATGTAAAAAGCTAATGTCAAAGACTACTGGCCACTAATCTGAAGTGGTGCAGGCCTTTCCCCTACATTTTCTCCTTTACTATGGACACCTCCCCAGTAATTACTAATTAGTCTCTCAAGTAATTACTAATTAGTATTGTTGTTATCATAATTTCTACGTTTTGCACATTCATCATCATTATGCAGCTAAATGCATAGTTTTCTCCTAAGTCTTCTCCATATGTCAAGTCAATTTCCCCAGACCCTTAATTATTTTAATGCTGGTCTTGGAATTCCTTTCCAATTTGCAACAGATTTGTGATTTAATTTGATTTTAAAAATATGCAGAGCTTCCAGTATTCCAAAAAATTAACATTTCAGGTGTCACTCAACTTGCTACTGCCCCACTTCTTGGCAATTTTTGCAGAAACAATTATTTGACGCAGTTTAGTGTGAGAGGCTATTGAAAATAAATAAATAAAATGCTGCCGAATGCATTGACAGCATTTGTTAGAAAAATCTCCAAGACTCATAAAGGTTTAGATATGCTGGGGTGGAGGGGAGGAGGCCTAGCAAGGTCCCACTGGATACACTCAGCTGAAGCCCAATGCATCTTCCACTGCTTTGAGTAGACCTTCCATATGGCCCAGTCAAAATGGCCAAAGACCAAAGCTATCCGTCTATTCCATCCATTCCAAAGGACTTCATCCCTGGAAGTGTTCAAGGCCAGGTCAGATGGGGCTTTGAGGAACCTGGTCTAGTGGAAGGTGTCCCTGCCCATGGCAGGGGGGATTGAAATTAAATAATCTTTAAGGTTCCTCCCAATCCAAACCATTCTATGACTATATGATTCTATCGCTTCCATCTATTTAGACCCTGCAACCATGCCTCACTGAAGAACAATTAACCCTGCAAATATTCCCACCACAGTCATATTATGTTGTATAAAAATCCTTCCTAATTTTCTTTTGAAGTCAGAAAACAAAGCCCTGACCACAAATGTGCCAGTACCAGGCTGTAATGCACAATATCAGCTTCACAGACTTAGAATCTCCACCAATTTTGCCATCTCCTTTGGCTTCTAAGCTATTTCTTTCTAAAAGCAAGCAGTAGCAAAAAATCAGCATGACTTGGCTTAAGTGAAAATGAAAAGGGAAGATAAATCATCTGGAATTGATTTAGCAAAATGGCTATGAAAAAAAAGGTACAAAGTCTGCACACATTTAAAACATGGATGTAAGTGCCTAGCGGTCCCACACAGCTCAGCACTGCTGTAGGAACGGACGTATTTGTTCATGCAGCCAGACCATGCTTGGAAGAGGTAGGCCACAATTTGCAAAATCCCTGATGTGTTTTTAATAACTAATCAGTTAAGAATTCATAGGTATTTCCTACCAAAGGACAGCACAACTGTAAAACCTCACCGGTGTCAGGGTAGAAAGTTGCACATCACTCACTTCTCTTTCTCTCTCAAAAAAAAACCCCAACCAACCAAACAAAAAAAACCAAACCAAAACAAAAAACCAGAAAACAAAAACCAGAAATCACATAATAGATAATTTTCTAAACTCCACAGATGACAGCATGTACAAATATTAATTCAAAGAGTCTGGTTTATATACTAGCAGAGTCCATGCTTCGTATGTCCACCTTACATTCCGTCATTTATCAGCTTACCAGACCACACATACAGGGAGAGTCAACTGAAGATACCGTCCTAGGGTACTCATGGAAAGCCCACCGCCTCCCTCTCCAGTACCAATTGTGAAAAACAAAATGTCCCCCAGGGAGAAATTCTCTGGGAGGTTAACATCAGCTGAGTTACATTCCCCACAACACCTCAGGGACTCCCACCCACAGGAGAGGCTGAGCACATCACCAGCACTTCCATCAGAGTCACTTCCCCCTTTTATGCTGACTGGAAAGCAAAAAAATAAGAGCAGGTGGCCCATGAGACTGCACAGAAACAGAGCCTTAAACATCATCTGGGGCTCAGAAAATCCAGGCCACGGCATGCATCTTTCTCTGCCTTAATACAATCTAGGGAGGATGCACTAAGCCTCACAGTCTTCTATCTTCTGTTCCATTTTTGATGGGTTACTTAGGTAGGTGAGTGGTCCCAAGGCAGGAAACTCAAGACATCTGTTCAGACTAAACGTGATTAACCATCCACTGTGGCTAGCCAGAACTCCTCACTGTTAGAGCCAAGTGTGAAAAACAGGGAGCTCTCATCTCTCATTTCCCAACTTCTTGCTTTTTCATTGGGAAAAAAAAAAAAAAAAAAAAAAAAAAAAAAAAAAAAAAAAAAAAGGTGCAGGAAAGGATATGTATCATGCTGTTCAGAGCACTGCTACCAGCTGCGGATTACACAGCAGCCTGAAACACTAGAGGTGAATTTGGCTGCATCCTTGTTTCGAGAAGGAAGATTTTCTTCTTTCCAGTCAAGAAAACAACCCATGCATTTTTCTAATCCCAGGCAGAGTAAGGTTGTAAATGTTACTATTCCCGAAAAATACTAAGGCATTCAGATTTAATCATATCTAACAGCAACGGTCGACCATACCGCTACACATATGAAATTACACCCCAGCAGAGACTCATGCCATTTTCTGCCTTCCTTCCCCCAGCACAACACCATTACATTTCAAGTTCTGTGAAGCAGATGATTTTCCACTGATATGCAAAATGTTTACATTCGTACCATTGAATAGTCTCTGTTTGATATGATTCATGCAAAAAGTGGGTATCGTAGGACATAACTTCTACATTGCTCTTTTCCTTCTCAGTTACTGCAGAAGGGTAAAATGATAAAGAAGCCTGAGAAGCAACCATAAGGATGCAGTGCCTGTTGGGTGGTAGAATTTGCTTTTCATCTGCAGTTTGTGCACCCATTTGGCATATGGGTGCAGCTTAGGACTCATCACCCCTTCCCATGGCTATGATTGATTTCTGAACATAAAATCAGCCATGAACAACAGATTTCTATGTAAATATGGCTGTGACTAACTCAATCTAACCCTGCAGATCTTGCTTCCAAGATGAATACAAATAACAAAATCTGAAATTGATGTCTTCATTACATCCTTTATTGTGAAAATCAAAATGTAATTCAGATCTATTGTAAAACTCGCAATAAACATGCCAGGAAGAAAGAGACTGGAGCTGTTTTGGAAGCAGCTATTGCTGTCTAAATCAGTCTTTTGTGCCCAGGACTCTGACAGAGATAGATAGCACAGATTTCTTTTCAAGTGTCTCATACAGGAGAAAAACCCTTCAATGTCACTGATTTTATGTCTCTTTTCTATTTTGATCAATGACTGCTAAATTACACGTGTGCACAGAATGAAACAATAAGGCATTTTACGTTAGCCTGCCAGCAAACTGTGTGGACATCACTCACATCATAACCTGTCTCATCAAGGTTCAGGCATAATTTTTCAACATCTCCTTCCTGTGCTTCAGCTATCCTGTGCAAACAATGACATATTAACACCAAGCCACAGAACATTTTCTTCCCGCTTAGTAACATTTCCGAGGATGTGCTACCAGAGCTTCTGCTCCAGCTTACAGTAAGCCAGCTGTTTCATGCACAGCTACAGTTCCACAACTGGATTTGACCACACAGCTTTACAAGGAACAGTGTGACCTAAAATACATTTTAAAAATGTAACATTTACTAACACACAGGGTCAGTTGTCGCTTGTTTGCCCTCTTCTTGTTATTCCTGAACTGGATTAAAAATTTGCCTCCTCTTCAGTTTCATTGATATTTCAGCCAGCAAGTTAAACCCAGAATTGCCAATGAGGCAAAAAGAGATTTGCCAAGAACTTTAAATTCTGTAGAGGGTAAAAGAGGGTTGAAGGACTAAACTTAATTGCAAACACTGGCAAAAACCAAAGTGCATCGGACTCTCTATACACGAGTACTGAGAGATTTGACGAGAATTGCATGCTATACAATCACTTTAACATAAGTCCTGGAGCCTTTGGTAGTTTTTGTAGTATGCTTGCAGTACCAAGGTGCCCTTAAAATACTCAGGATTGCCTTTGCACACAAGAGATGTCTGTGTGAGGCTTCTGTAGCATGGCTCTTGCAAGTAGGTGGCAAGAGGCACCTTTACAGTACCCTTCTGCCCCCACTGAGAACTGATACTATCAAACCTGATGCTTCCAGCTATCTCAAAGAAAATAGAAAAGAGCAATGTAGAAGTTATGCCTTACAATACCCACTTTTTGCATGTATTATATAAAACAGAGACTATTCAATGGTATAAATGTAACTATTTTGCATATCAGTGTTTGAATTGGTTTTAAAATACTGTTTCTTTTACAGACATCTTTCCCACTTTTCATTTTTGCCAGATGTAAATGCCAGTTTTTTTGTACAGACTGTGGAATACATCAACTATTCTGTGCAGCCTCCACAATAAATCTGATTATTTGAAAAAACAAACAAACAAAAAAACCAAAAGAAACAAACGAAAAAAACCCAGAAAATTCTGTTAAGGACAGTGCACAGCCTTGCTTTCACAGGCATGCCAAGCTGAACAGGGTACTCTTCACAAAACCTTTCAAAAATACCTCCTTAATTTGGAAAGGTCCATCTCTTTGCTCTATCATGATTGCTTTTCTCCTTACTGTTCTGCTTTTCTGCCAGATAAAAAGACTTGGTTTATACCCTTAACTTCAAGAACTAGCGCCGTCGTGACATGAAAATTGAGCTTAACTAAAATAATTCCCAGCTGCAGTGAATGGGCCATGAGCTCATGATGCACAGTGAGGTGTGCTGGGCATAAACAAGCTGCCATCTGGATTCTCAAAGCGCAAAGATTTCTGCTCACTGCTTTCTACAATCATAAAAGACAGATTAAATTGATGGACTTAAATAGAGCAAATGCAAGGTTGGCTGAGACAGGTTGAGATCCCTAACACACTTTACTGCCTTGACTCTCTAAACAAAACTTATTTGTAAAATACTTTTCCTTCTCAAGTCCTAGATATCATTTGTTTAGCTGAATGTCGTTAAGACTCCGCTTAAATTAAAAACAAATGAACAAACAAAAAAAGACAGTAAAAGGAAGTATAATGGGGTTTTCTTGTAAACTAATTGCTTTAAAATACTGCAGTATGCGGTAAGAGAAAAATCATGCTTATGAAAAGTCAGCTATACCCAAGTATAACAACCTAGACTAAACCTGTTGGTCTGTCTCCAGGACAGCAAAGTGCTGTCATTAACATCATAAACTCCTTCCCACTGTTATTTTGTATTGATTTATTAACATGCACATCTTTCAGCAAGTATTTCTACTACACAGACTACACACTACTACTACACACAGTATTTCCACTACACCAAACCAGAGCAAGTTTCGTTGGGAGTGAAAAGGTCAAGCAATCTAGTAGTTTAAAACTTCCACAGGCCCCATGTTAAAGCCACAGCAGCGTACCCTCCCTACTTGTGGTCACTTTACCTCTTCAGTTTGTATCTGGGCAAATGGGTGCACAAGGAAGTCTCTGAAATCAGGACCTTTAGTAGATGGCAAAATCGGCAAAGAATATGCTGAGGGGTAAAAAATGTATAGCAGTCTCATGTACAGATACATACACTTGCCACCTGCTTTAATACAGTGCTATAATGTAAGTGCTCTCATCACTCATATAGACTAAAACAAGCACGAAATGGCATTTACTGATCAAAGCACATGACTTTAAATGTATCCTGTGTTTCCCTCCATTTTTAAAACATAATTAACCTTTCACTCACTAGTTGTTTGGTGGAAATGTCATGAAGAGTCTCCTAACTCTACACACTTCACTAACTGGAGGTGCCCACACTAGTTGTAGAACCAGGAGAAAAAAAAAAACAAAACAAACAAACACTTTTGTGACAAATACACCTAATGATGACAGGTTGCCATTCATGGAAATTATACCACCCAACAGGCACTGCATCCTTATGGTTGCTTCTTGGTATCCAAAATTCATTCTAACGTAGCTCCAGAAAAACTTTAGGTCACAAATGACAGTGCGTGGCATTGCTCAGACATGCAGAAAGTCACTGTGTGACTTACAGTTCATCTGGCCTAGTGACTCTTAAGATTTGAAATCTCACAAAACTATTTCATCTACTTCACTTCCTTTTGCATAAACTTTTCCCAGCTTGATCAAGGGAAAGGAGGAAAAGAAAGAATTCATTTTATCACCCATCAGGCCAATTTCACAGGAAACTATTATTTACTCAGTTTGGAATGTCAGATGTGTAATTACCAGCAAGTTTTAGACCAGTTTGATTGTCCAGAGCTCTTGATCTACACTGAATTTCACAACAGTACATTTCAGCAAATATGAGGAATGCAATGTGTGGAGTACCAAGAAATACCTTTATTATGTTTATAGGTACCAAATGCCCCCATGAAGTTGTTTGCGGTGCTCTACCATTTGCAGAGTTCAATTGGAACAGCAAGTTAAGGGAAGCAAAGCGGAAAAAGTATCACAACGATTTAGATAAAGTCTGTCCTAAAATAATCCCAACATTCACACTCAGTAGGTAGTGAAACAATTGCTTCACTCAGCTGAGAGTGGGAAACATGAGAGAGTGATCAGAAACATACTGGTTGCTTCAGAAAGGACCTGCTGCAAGCAGCTTATAACTTAGTACTTCAAGAATTGAGCTTACTGCAGTAAAATAGTGTTTGCCAGTGTATGTGAGGGGAATGTCAAATACAGGTAAGACAGTGTGCACAAAAATCACACATATGTGTTTTTAAATCCATGTCCCTGAGTGCTATGTAGGTTTGGGCAAGCAAATTACACTACTTTATGAAGAAGCTGTTACTGTACCAGGACATTTCATTGATGCTCAAAAATGCCAAGACATAACTGACAGAATTAAATAAATTCAGAAATGAACTTCACAGTGCTGTCTCCCCATTCTGAATACTCTCATCCATTTATAGCCACCTTACTGTTAGATAATATGAATGCCAAGGAAGTTTTACCGAACAAATATATCCTCTTATATAAAAAGCTATTGATTCCCACGTGCACACAAAATAGTAGTACTATTTTGTTCACACACGTTTTTCTTCACTGAGAGAATGCGACACACCTTTGAATCATATTTATCTGTCTAGTAGGAAAAAAAACTATTCCTCCTAGGAACACTTACAGTCAGCCTGGCTCTGATATGGAAGACTGTTTTAAATGTTCAGTGTCCGTTCCATAACCCTAAAATACCCTGCAATAAAAGAAGACTAAAAGACAGAAAGTCAGTATAAACCCAACTGGCAGTAGAGCAAAAAAGGAAGATGCAGAGATAAGACGGACCAAGGCAGGCAGAGCTCCTGCCCTCTGAACTCACAGGATCCAGCTGGGAACCTCCTGGATGCAGGAGAATTCAAAATGAGGAAACAGCCACTTTTAATATACAGCAAATTTAACTAACTCCATCAGAAGTTCGCAGGAGTCATTATAGTCCAAGTGAAGTTTTACTTGTGGTATGCCACATGGAAAACAAGTACCCCACGGCACTATTTTTGGCCTCTTATTTTTCCCTTTAGCCTCCTCCCTTCACCTTTTTTATCAGCACCCAAAGCCATGCAGACATACGAGACAATCCAGACCGCCTTACAAGTTCAGGCAAATGATACAACATACACATAATCTGCAAAATGTATTAGCTTTTCTGCACTGTATCCTTGTAATTAGTTGGGTGTTTGTTTTGTTTCACATTTCATGAAGACATTTTGTGACTCTGACAAAGATTAACTTCAGAAGAATCATATCAGTGCTCCTAAATACTATCAGTCCATTATTTCCTTTCACAAATATACAGCTCTTACCTGTACATGAATAATCATCAATGCGTATATATCCTGTTTTGCAGATGCACATAAAGGATCCTGGTGTATTTACGCACATGGTATTCTCACGACAGTAGTGCCGTCCTTCAGCACACTCATCAATATCTGTGAACAATGCAAAGAGGAACACGAGTCAAATTCGGCAGCGTTCTTTAAAATCCCTTGATACACCGCTATTTGCTTCCATCAGTAGTGAGTTAGACTAAAAGGTTACTTGAACAGCAATGCATTTTGCAAAGTTTTTTTGGCTTTCTCCTTTAAAACAACTGCTTGAAGTGTTCAAACAAGAGAAGCAGCCCGAGCTTTCTGTGAACAGCTGTTAGTGGAGTTACAAAGAAGATTACATCTTTCCTAAGTCCTTTTGAAGTGCCTATGTTGTTATTCCTATGATTTAAATAACAACAACAACAAAAAAAGCCCTTGGGTTCCAAACAGCAAACCAACTGCCTCAGCACTGTAATGTCATCCATCACTGTACCTGTACAGTCACTGCAGCCATCAGTATATAAACACACTATTATATACATACTAGATGCCTTTGATCTAACAGGCATTGTTGTTTGGGAAGGAACTGTAATGAACATGGTAAGATCTGAAAAGACACCAGAATTTACTATAAGTTTCTCTTGGAACTATAAAGTAGCCAATCATTAATTTTAACATACATAAAATACCTATATCTATAGCTATATATAACTACATATGTATTTATACAGATACGTATACACACACTATATCTGAAAGAAACCTGAAAGAATCTGTTTTATATGAAGATCTGCTGTGACAGAAAAAATTGCAGCTTGATAAAGTACTTGTTGGGGTGGAAAACCTGCTGCAGTATAAAGTCCTAGAGCAAACTCCAGGCATAAATCACTGCAGGAATGGACTTCAAAACCTGATTGGTTTTGGTACTCCCTTGGGCTACAAAATTAGACATATTTCTTGTAGCAGGTTATACTTCAATGGTAAGGCAGAGAAAGCACCACAAATAACAAAAAGTCTTCTGCACACTATTACTATGCTGCAAAGACGAAAAGCTGTATTAATTTGGAAATTACTAGTAGCACACTGTTCCTGTGATACTATTGATAAAGAAAGCATTGCTGATATGCTCTGTACATCTAGTTATATTGTCATGCAATGTGCCCCTGAACCTTGCTAGAAAGTATGTTAAAAATCAAAGGGGTGGATTGTTGCCTTGGTTTTTTTCCTGCTCATCAGTTTTGATTTCCTCCTTGTTTTCAATGATGTTTACAGCTTTCAGAGTTGAAAATAAAATCTCTGGATGGAAAACAGTGCTGTGTTCCAGAGTCTGATCATAGTTCAAAACTCTAAACTGGATATATAAATTCAAATCACGGCTGACTTCTTAAAGCTGTGATGCTAAATGTCAACAGTGTTAACTCCTGTACTTGACCCCTGTTTAGGTTGTAGGCTTATCTCCCAATTCTTCCTTCTCTTCCTAGCTTCTTTAAATCAACTGCACTCATTGCCTGCTTTCCCCCTTACATTCTCACCAGAAAATTTGCCTTCCAGTACAAAACAATGTAACACACTGAATATTAGAATTCTCTAGTCATTTCCTAGTTTCATTCAATTTTGAAAAAAACTTCTATTTTCACGCTTCTCCGCCCAGAGCAACTGTTCTGCTGGAGAAGCTGGGAGCAGTTGGCTACAAACCACGAAGGTGTCCCCTGTAAATGCTCAGGGTGGTGAGCTCGGCCTGCTTTGCACAAATTCACAGTCAATATACTTCAGTTAGTTTCCTTCCCTTCCCTTCCCTGTACGCTCTGAAGGCATGGAAGAATCAAACCTCTGTTAGGGTATTGCTTTGGAAAAGCAGTTGTAATTTTCATGTACGTACATATGTACATACATAGACAAATGTGTATTTACAGTTGAGCATACTAAGGCTCAAAACACATTTTGTGAAAGTCATCTGAGAAAGTAAAAAAGAAGACTGTCACAAAACTACCACAGAGGCAGCTGGTTTTGCACAGAAAGTGGAAAATGGCAGAGATATCATGACGTACAGATGTTCTGCAGAAACAGAAATGTGCAGTTCACAAAACCAGCCAGCAGTTACAACATATGCCTCAGCTACTAACACAAACAATGGAACTTGCGTCTCTCATAATTCCAGTTCACAAATCCATATTAAATTAACAGTGTTGATTTGTATTTAAGTAACAACATCAGTCTTCAAGTAATTAGAGGCCTTATGTTCTTGGCATCAACAGACTGCCTATGAGCCGGCTTAGGCACCCTCAGAAAATTCTACTTAAAGATCCAAAGCCTCAAAAACATTAAATAGAACTTTCTGAAATTGTATTAATGATTGCTTTGGCAGGTAAATAGCCACAGGAGACCCAAGATGCTAATGGCTTTCATTTTGCAGCAAAAAACTTAAAGCCAAAGCTACTTTGATTCAAACCTCCTTCCTAACTGAGAAGTGTTCTAAATACAAGCTTTCATTTTGCCAACATACCACATATTGAGGTTTTGCAAAATGTTTTCTTTATAATTGCCCTTATTTCAAAACCTTACTTGTTCAATTGTTACAAAAAAAAAAAAACAAACCAACAAAAAACACAAAAAACAAACCACAAAAAACAACACAACTGATCACGTTAACTTTGGATTGAAGTGTTTCATTTGAACAAATCTGACTTTTTTTCCAAAGTGGTTTGCAAAGATATTGTTCACACTTTTTAAACACGCACTGGAAAACAAAACCCTTTCCCATTCAGCTCTCTAGAAAACCTATACAGAAGGAAATAAAGTGGTTATTATTGCTACTATTGTATTATTATATTACATTGGCATTACATTGGCACCTAAAGACCCTAATCAAAAGTCAAAACTCCATTGCTCTACACCATGGATACGCAGCTGATAAGAAGCTGTTTTTATAAACAATTTGCAGCTTTAGCACTAAATTACATCATATTGGACACAAAAGATAATTAATACAGAAAGGGTAAAGTAACAGCCAAATTATAACTAGTCACACAGAGACTGACCACACTAAAAACATGTGATTCCATTCCCCCTTTAGCACTTCATATACAAGCTTCATATACATTGGGTTAAGGTATTACAGATCAAGGAAGACTGAAGTGGGGCAGGTAAAGAGCCCAATATCTGTTCTCTTTCAAAGCTACCAAAATAAAAGCCTTTTCATCCTGCTTATGATTGAAACACTGGTGTAACCTTTTATTCACCTTTAGACACAAATGCACTAAGTACAACAGAAAACTTGATGCATTTCAGTATCTACGAAAGCCTACAACATCTATCTTAATTTTCCTCTGCCAAAAAGTCTAGTTAGCATATTAATGCACATTAATGTCTTACTGTTCAGCCAGTAAGATGCTGAAGTCAGTTCAATAGGATGAATGCACCACTCCAATGGCTCTACACATTCAACAATAAAGACTTGAGTGCTTGAAGTCTGTGATGTGATACTGAGCCACCAGCTGTGATGTACCGACAACAATGTAGTCATGGAGATCATCAACCTGCTCTATTCCCAGTGGAACAGATAAAAGAAGCATCTCTGGGAAAATTGGTTAGTGCAAAAGTGTTTGGAATCTGCACTTCAATGATTTATTTATACTTGCAAAAACATCAAACCCTAAGATACCCGCCTTTCTTTATCCCCCCAAGCACTCAAAATCTATGCAAAATATATAACCCACAAAGTTTCCCTGTATCCCTTCCTCCTCTACCCTACTGAGTTTGCTTCCCCAGAGTGAAATTCCTAGTTATGTTTTGCAATTGCATTAATAAGAAGAGAACTTGACCTGCAATCGATAAATCATTGTTGACCAAAGCCTCCCGCTAACAAACAAAGCCTCTCCTTAGGCCTCACTATCCATCATTGCCTTTATCCACCACAAAAGCCTGCGAGAACAAATGAGTCTAGTACTGGTACTAAGTCAGTAAATTTGGTCTGTAAAGAGAAGAGGCTATTTCCAGAACTGAGGAACCTTTATGGTTAGTGTCCTGCCTCCAGTCATTTCCTTTAAAACCCAATGGTATCTAGCATCAGTGATCTCCCTGGTCACACTGACAGAGGCATATGGTGGGTAGGGAGATGCTCTTGCAGGATTTTTGCAACAAATAATATTAAAGTACCTAGGAAGAGAGCAAACAGGAGCATAAAAAACTTTACTTATAAAAATGTAGTTTGTAAGTGCATTAAAAATTACCCTGAACATAAGGGCAGAGTAGATTAGACCTACAATCTTTCTGCAAAGCCTTTCACACAGTCCCCCACG
>JMFS01075176.1:0-15086 GCA_000699545.1 Podiceps cristatus | reverse complement strand
ACCTCCCTCCAGGCAGTTGCAGAGAGGGAGGGGGTTTCCCTCAGCCCCCTCTTATCCAGGCTGAACACCCCCACTTCCCTCAGCTGCTCCTCGCAGGACTTGTGCTGCAGCCCCTGCCCCAGCTTCCTTATCCTTCATTACCCAAATTAATCTTGGTTCCAGCAGGGCGCAGGCGCGTTCGCTGTTCCTTCCGCAGAAGCAGGCGATGCCGCCCAAGGGGATAAGGCGCTCATTCAGCATTTCTGCACGCTCTATGCTCCCTTGAACACCACTTTCTGCTCCCGAGGATCACGCCAGAGAGCTTACAAAGCATTTATCAGCCCCACTGCAGCCACCTTTAGAGTATAAAATAGCAACAGAACCATTAAAAATCCAGCTGAAAACATAGAAATACACACAAAGAACAGCAAAGCTTCTCCTCTCCGGCAGAGGACAGAAAGGGAGTCAAACCCTTTTGATGTTTCACTTGAAAAATACCCCCCAACCCTTCTATTAGATCACTGCTTAGCTATAGTCACCTCATTCAGAGACTAACCAAACCAAACATAATTGGCCTGTGGCATAATTTTAACACAGCTGCTTCAAAAGAGTGATTGTCCAAAGTTAACAAGCAGAATAACTCGATTAAATCACAAGTTTAATGTATCAATCATATGACAACTGCCTGCCAGTTTAATTTTACTAAGCCACGTCACATTTACTTATCAAATCTAGAGAAAAGCATGAACAAACACAGTGAGAGGTTTTATTCCTTTATTGATAAATGCTTTCCAGACTTTCCAAACTGCATTGTTCAGTTAAAACCAAAACCACAAAATACTTTCAACCTAAAATCCTCAATGTCCTCCTTAGAAGACGCAAACAGTAGAGCTCTGTCCCAACCGCAAAGGAAAAGCTTGCAAGCCCAGTTCTGGGTTTGGAAATCTAGAGCTTCAGAGCTGGCTTTTTAAATAAAATCTTAATTTACAAAAATGCAATATAACTATGTGATATGATGCTTGGCATTGAGATCTGCAGGACAGTGAAGAATCTTCAAACATCTCGAGCTGATGTCTAGGAAGGGGCTATTTGGCTTCTTTGCATCCTAGAGGAAGAGAAGACGACCAGTTGCCTACGCACAGCACACCCCACCCCGGCTGGTGAGCTTTCCAGCGTTACAAACCATGAAGGACCCCAACATAATCTGCAAGGGACAGAGCAGCTGTTAAAGGCTGTGGATGATACTAATTTCTGATCATCTGACAAGAAAAACTCTTTAGCAGAGAAGCCAGTAACTGAAGCCACTGAGAAATATATGGATGAAAATGTAAGAACCTGTCAGTGTTCTTCACCATTCTGAGGTGTGACATCTGACTGTAACAGCCTCACAAAAAGTACTTCAAATGTCAATTCCAGAGAACCCACAGAAAAACGGATCAAAAGCGAGAAGAGGCATTCAAAGAATCAAAATCCTCATCCAGAAGTTAAACAAGAGCCAGCTCCAAACACCAGAGAGCGCATTTGCTTGGACAGACCTACGCAGTGAAGTGACATTCCTGACAGCGGCACTTTAACAGATACCGTAGGCGGACGACTGTCAGGAGGAGGAATGGGCATTAACAGCCTGTTTCACCTCAGAGCCACCAGAACATCTTGCGTGTGTCTCGTTTTATTTCCCAGATTAGCAGTTTCATGAGGCTCATCTCAATACCTTACTCTGTCCTTGACATGTCAACTGCTAGGAACACTTCAGGGCTTTAAGAAACATCTTTCTGGTGCTTAATTAAAATAAGATTTCTGAAGACTATTTCTAAAGCTTCTACAATAAAGATCCTGATGAGAAAAAACTGCACTAAGGGTTTATTTGTTTCGTGTGGTTTTTAAAGAGTGGACTAAAAGCAGACAAGTGCTGCACCCAGACCTACACAGGCCTCCAGACCAGCTACGTTCACTAACAATCATCCTTCGTTTGCTGATTCTGGAGGCTTCTAAGTGAAGCTAAGGACGGAGACACTCACCAGTCTTCCTGGTTTAAGAGGTAGCAGCAACCACGCCCACCTTCTGGGCAGCTTCTTTCTTGGCTTGGTGAGCCTGCAAGACTGCCACGGCCTCCTCCACCTTGGGGAGACAAGTCATCCGGTGAGACCTGCTCTCTCGACCAAAGCCTCCCCCAGCCCACCCCATCGAAAGGAAGAGGCCAGTTTACCTTCGACCGGAGGGACTCTGGAGACTCCAGCATGTGCAGCAGCTCTGAGTTGTCAATCTCTAGCAGCATTCCTGTGATTTTCCCCGCAAGGCTGGGGTGCATAGCTTGAATCAGAGGGAACAAACGTTCTCCTGGGGGGAGGCAAAAAAAAAAAAAAGTTATCTTTGGAACCCGAGGGGATTTCCAAACTAAAACGCAACCTGTAAGAACTGGAGTTGCACTTACCCAGCATCTGTTTCTGCTCCTGGGGAGGGGCAGCAGCCAGCATGGAGGCCGTTAGCGGCTCCTGCCCCTGCACGTGTACTGCAGGCTGCGGTGCCTATAGAAGGGCAGACATGAGGGTTCTGAAATAGACACTAGGCTGGTTGCTTCACATATAGAGACAATAAGATGGTCCCTCCTTCCAAACCACAATCTTTGTCAAGCCTACAGCAGGCTTAAGCTTCAGAAAAGGACAGACAAGGTGCCCTTGGTACACAAGCATGGTCCCTCCAAGCCCTGCACTCAAAACCCCGCAATGTCACACACGAGCACGGTAATTATCTTACAAAAACTGGGTCAAACATTGTGAGGCAAATACCACAGCTGAAAGGCACACACATTGCTCTGTTTCCTTTTTTTTTTTTTTTTTTTTTTACAACAGAGAGGTTTGTGGGAGAAGCAAACTGTGCTTTCAGTGATACCCTAGTGAGGATTTGGCAAAGAGGTGAGCGAATGAACGGCTGCAAAATGGGAAAGCAAAGAACCAAGGAAAATATCCTTACAGCAAATCTGGGTAAAAAGGGGCTTGCAAGTAGAAGACAGATAAACCAACTAGGTTGCCACTGGCAAAGGTACAACTGCCAGGTTTTTACACTCCAAATTATGTCTGTCTGGGTTACAGAAGTAGCTTGAAGTTTCTGTAAGGACACCGCAGTCGCACGTAAAGCCTGCGGGACTGCAGTAACTGCAGGGGCCTCAGAGCCCGGCCCCCGTGTTACCTGCAAAGGCTGCACAGCGGGGTGTGGGCTGCGGACACTTGAGGCGTATTTATAAGGAGGAACCACTCTGGGAGCGGGGGCAGCTACCGGTGGACGAGGAGCTAAATTCTGCGCTGCGGTGCCAACACCTGCAAAACAAGAACAGAATTACAAACACCTGTAGCAACATGCAACAAGCTGGGACATCTGGAATTAACTGCTGAATTCAGACCATGCCCTGCACAGTCTAATACTTCTTTAGAAACTGGTGTTTCCAAAATGCAACTGGCTGCTTTAGGAAGGGGCTGTTCTCCCTGAACTAAACCATGCATTCCACATCCTGCATTTAAGATATTTTCTAGTTGTTCACTGGAATAAAATGAATTTGGATGCTTTACTCTGAAAACAGTATCCATAACCTACAGAACCTTTTTTTTTTTTTTTTGAGTGATATGTTGCAGAGGTGTAGAGATGAGTTCCAAACCAGCAGAAAGCAGCCCATCTGGATTTCCACTGCTGTGCTGTAGCACCAACTGTCCCCAGACCTGCACTGCACAGCGAGGAACAGGAAAGACTCAGGTGCTGTCTCTGCCCCTTGCTCCAGGTGGCCTTTGGTTATCTGCGTCTGACAACCATCTTTGGCAGCAGAAGTCAAGTCTCAACAGCATCCTCCTCCCTCCCGGACAAGGGGAAGAGCCTGGGAGGCAGACACCTTACCAACTCGCTGGGCAGCGGCAGGGAGGCCACGAGAGGCCGGGGCATTGCCGGCAGGGGCCAGATGGCGCAGTGCTGGCCGTGGTCCAGACTGGCGCATGGCATTTGGCATTCCCTGGAAGCCTAATGGAAGAAATGAGGGGAAATCCTCAAAAGAGAACTGACTGGCAAGTCAGGACAGTCAGCTACAGGAAGCAGGTTGGGGTTGTGCACGGAAAGGAAAGCATGCATTGCTCTCATTGGAAAGTACAGCCGAGAGGGTCGTACAATCGAAATATTGTCTCTAGCAGGCTCACCTTGAGGTCTTCCTCCTTGCTGCCAGCGTGGGTTGGGTCTCATCTGCGTCATTTGATTGGGTGCATAGTAAGTGGGTCTGCTCTGAGCCTGAAGAAAGATCAGACAAGCTCAGAGGCAACATCTAGGCAAATAACAATTGTTTACTACATGCTTTGGCAGCTGTTGCCAGGACTCGGCACTCAGTTCACATCAAGAGAACAGGCAGCTGAGAAGTCAGAGTCACTGCACCCCTCGTTAGGGGTTATTTGCTTGCAGGCATAGGGAAGGCTCACTGAGATCGCTGCAGCTGAACCATCAAAGCTCCAAGACAGGTTAAAAAAACCCCACACAAGCTCAGCTCACCTGGGGCACAGCAGGCATGAAATATCCCCCAGCAGCAGGCTGGAACTGATTAATGATCGTGTTGGCAGGCAAGGCCCTCATCCCAGCAATGCGCTGCATGTACTGGTTAGTTAGATGGGCCTTTCGCTCTTCTTTCCTTTGTGCGAGTGCAACGTACAGCGGCTTTGAGCCCACAATTCGCCCGTTCATCTCTGTCACCGCTTTCGTTGCTTCCTCTGGAGAGGAAAAGCAGACAAAGCCAAACCCTTTGCTCCGTCCGTCTTCCAGCATCACCTGCAGTAAAGATCAATTGCTACTGGAGTACCATTACAAGAACTTAGCCTAAGAATCTGTATTTTTTAAATGTCAGATTTCAGGCAGGTAGGACGTAGCTGTTGCAGAGGTGTAGAGACAGGTAGTCAGTGAATGAGGTCACCTATCTGGATTTACTCTGCTTTTCTGTAAGCACCATGTGTCCCCAAGCCCACACTGCACAGTAAGGAATGGGAAAGATTTGGTGCAACCTCTCAATGCCCGTAGGAAAAAGCCATTTCATGCTTATTGGGAGTCACCTCTAACAACCATGCTTGCCACTTCCTGCCTCCTCTTTTGAGGAGGGAATGAAGCAAGTTTTCAGTAAAATCCCAGGGAGACCCAAAGAAATCTGTGTATTTACTAGTCCAGATGTTCTCAGGACCACAATGACCAGAGGATACAAGAACTGTCCTTCAATCCCTTGTCAGATAACGGTTCCTTCTTCAGGCTTTAAAATCCAAATAACCCCAAACCCCACAATACCTTGGCACTTGTTATTGACCCAAAAGGTGAGAACTCCTTCCTCAGTTTTTCATCGTCTATAGTGTCATCTAGGTTTTTAATGTATAGGTTAACACCCTAGAAGGGAGAGAACAATAAGACATCCATAACATTAAAGAAAACCTTGAGCACATTGACTGTTAGCATCCATCTGCCAGAGCTGTAATTTATCTGAAAAAACCTCTTCATTTAGCACA
The DNA here is from genome assembly GCA_000699545.1 of Podiceps cristatus. Classification (NCBI taxonomy): domain Eukaryota; kingdom Metazoa; phylum Chordata; class Aves; order Podicipediformes; family Podicipedidae; genus Podiceps; species Podiceps cristatus. The sequence continues at coordinate 9,597 of JMFS01075176.1, read as the reverse complement.
GTGTTCCTTTTGTACCACCGCTGAAGGCGGTAAATGTTGCAAAGGCGTAGAGACAAGTCCCACTGTGGTAAAGGGAGCTCGCCTGGATTTCCTCTGCTTTCCTGTTGCATCACATGTCCCCAGTCCAGCACTACAGCACAAGGAGTGGGTAAGATTCAGATGCGATCTCTGACATAACTCAGTTTTGCCATAAATTAGAGAGACAACACTATAGGGTTATGCTGTCTCTTTCCATCCTTCTAGGTATCCCCATCTGAAAGTAAAGGGGATTGTGTGACTTTTCTGATGTCCTCCTGAACACTTTCATTGCTAAGACTGCGCCCTGACACCCCCTTCGCTCCCAGATACCACTGAGTTCCCTTTACATTTTAACTCCCAAGATCTCTCACAGGACAATGACTGGCTACTTTGTCAATTCAAGTCTGCCAACAGACTGAAAATGGTGCTTAAATTCAGAAGAGTATTTACCTGGTACCGGCTGAGCCTCTCTTGTTTTAGCTGTTCAAACTTCCGTTTCAGCTCTGCCTGGCGCTCGACCTTCTTCTGTGCTCGGCCTACAAATACCATTTTTCCATTGATATCCTTTCCATTCATTTCTTCTACTGCCTGGAGAGAGGGTTCAAGAGGAAACTGTCAAATGCTGAAGCAAAAGAGCACCTGATCCTGTTAAGAACAGGGCTGACCAAAGCTCACATTGTATCCCTGCCTGTCAGCCAATAAATCAAGGTTGCCACGTCACCTTTGCACTGCTTCCGTGTAACAACATGCTAATTAAAGGCAACCTGAAGTTATAAGGAGAGACCACGCTGATACCACTACTGTAAACGCTGGACTAACACTAACTTGTAAATTTATCCCCATCACTTCTTGCAATTAAGGCCCAATTTTAACAAGCCTACTGCCCAGAGAAGGCCATTTCTAAGCAATGTTCTCACTCTAGACGCCTTCCTCCTCCTTAAGCCCTGCATTGTAGCATTTCTTCAGCAATTAACGTTCTCGATTATACCACTGCATTCTGTGTGAATCTAGTAATCGGGAGAAATGCCAAGTTAACTTTGAATGTCAAGCTAGTAATGTGCAAAAGGTTTCTAAGTGCCTGCATCTGGAAGAGGCTATGCCTGAGGCAAAATTTTCTCTCATTTTAGTAACAGGCTCCTATGAAGTACGTTTTTCTTATCTGAAGATACCCAAGCAGCATAAAAATTGGTCATACCTTGTTAGCATCTTCATGCTTTTCAAAGCTTACGAAACCAAAGCCTTTGGATTTTCCAGTGGGGTCTGTCATCACTTTAACACTCAGAGTTTTACCTGTTACCAAGGGACAGGGTTAGTGAAACACCAAAACACTATCTCAAGACTATTAAACTCCATATAATAGCCCCAGCCTTCCCTCTCTCATCTGCTGGTCAGCCTCTGCCTCCTGGCCAACATTTGGCACAACTACTACCCACACCTCAACTCTTTGTATTCTTCAGCCTCAAAGTGACCAGGTAGAGCTATACAGACGGTAGCAGCACTGTTAAACCACCACCGGTCATGAAATTCACAGCCTCATTGGAAGTGTTTCTGTATTTACCGTATTTGCTGAAGAGCTCCTTTAGTCTTTCATCATCCATGTCGTCCCCAAAGTTTTTAATATAAACGTTAGTGAATTCCTTTGCCTTGGCTCCCAACTCAGCCTCCCGCTCTTTACGAGACTTGAATCTCCCAACAAATCTGTAAGAAAGAACAAAAATCCCAATAAGCAGCTTGTTCTCAAGAGTGGAAAAACGACGTGTGATTTGCAGTAAGGCAAAAAAAATGAGTGTGTGAGCTCTGAACAGGGACAAGAAAGGGTGACAGGAGAAGGACAAACAAGCCACAGACCAACCAGAAAAATCACCTGTCCTATGGTTGGCCAAGGATGCCCACCTAGCTCTGCAGTGGAGAAAGTACTGGCCACAGAAACCCCCCCAGCCCACTAACGGAGAGGTAGCAAATCAAGGCTTGGTTAGGGAAACCCACCAGCCTTGCAATGGAGGGGTAGCAGGCCATGGCTTGGGCAGGGTCACTCACCAGCCCTGTAGTGGAGAGGTAGCAGGCCAAGGCTTGGGCCAGGAGAACCAGTGCCTTGTGTGTCCCTGTTAATACCGAGAGGCATCACGGTTCATGCGATCGTTGCTGCTTCTGGCTGTGACACTCACACTTTGCGGTCGTTTAGCAGCATGCCGTTCATCTTCTCGATGGCTCTATCTGCAGCATCCTGGGTCTCAAAGTGCACAAATGCGTAGCCCTTAGAGCCATTCTCATCACACACCACCTAGACATGTGAAAGGAAAACGAAATGTCAGCTCTCCAAACCCATTTTCTCCTCTGTCACGCTCAGACAAGGCCAGCACATGAAAATAGGTTACTGCCAAGGGTCAACACTAGGAAGATGTTCTCCGTGTTTCAGACTTGCACACTTCACAACCAAATCTGACATAACTTTAGCAATCCCTGACCTTTTGGTCAACTCTGCCTTTTAGAGACTCCACTCCTCACTTGGTGAAAGGTGCCCCTTTCCCTTCCTACGTTGGATGCGTCTGATCGTGTCACTGCCATAACAGAATTGGACAAAGTAACCACATCTCACCTTGCAGGACAAAATATTCCCAAACGCCGAGAATGTGTCATAAAGTGCCTTATTATCAATGGATTTGTCCAGGTTCTTAATGAAGACATTCCCAACCCCTGACTTCCTCAAGGAGGGGTCCCTCTGAGACCACATGATGCGAATGGGTTTTCCTTTGATCACATCAAAATTCATGGTATCTAGAGCACGCTCAGCTGCAAGAGAAGTCAAGAATAGATTTCTGTGGTTTGTTAAAGAATAAAAGTTTCCACCATGCGGGTCACTGTTTTCTCTGAATTTTACTCAACTCAGGGAGACACCTGGGGTAATATGAGCAACCAATTCCAATGACTAACTCAATGTTTCAAGGGAGGCCGTTGCAGCATGGTCACTAGACATGTTTAAGTTTAAAATAGTCTAATAAACCTATTATATATTTCAATGATAGTAATGCTTTAACAACTACAGCAGAACAAATGTCAAAATGCCTGGGGTTTGTTTATTAGTTATATTCTTAACTATTAGAAAGGTCAATTGCTCCACCTAAAGAAGGAAAGGAAATACAGGAAACCCTGGCGGAAAAATAAAAAAAAAGGAAGCAACAAAAGTGACTGTTCAGCTTGTTTGCTTTTCATGAAGCTCACATCAACCCGCACTCATTTCTATTAAGAGAAAAGGATCATCTCCCTGTCAGGTCAGGGAAAATGTGCACAAACACGTGGCTGGCTGGCAAGAAGAAATGAGTCAGCCTCTGTAACTTACACAGCCAAAAAAAAATCCGATTCCCAAGTTCCACAATCTAAATAGGACAAGAGTGGGCAAAACTCTGGGAAAAAAGTCCATATACCCTATCTGATCAACAGGGAAGTGTTTACCTAAACTCTAAAACCCAGCACTGTCATTGTAACCTACACTGAAGCCCTGGTCCATGGTTCTATTTCTGCTACCTACTGATATATTAAAAGGATCATTACGTACACACATTAGGATCTTGTTCGTAAAATTGAGATGCTTGGGACTCTTCTGTGCCAGAAAACACTCCCGGCATTGAGGGAGCAGAGAAAAAGGCAGACTTAATTCCCAGCATGAAGCAGGAAAAGAGAGGGAGAGACATGCATTAAAAATCAAAGAATATTAACAGGGCACAACTCGAGTTTTCCAAATTTGATTGGCTCTGTTCTTCCAGGCCACCTTCACCAGATGATACTTGCTGATCAGATTTCAAGAGCAGTAAATTCAAGGAAAATGCCAATTTGAACACCTTTCATGTGACACTGCTAGTGCAGCCAGAGAAACTACTCAGCATTTCACAGAACTATCTCTAGGAACTCCAATGGGACATTGCCTACAAAAGCCTCCTGCACTCCCTACGCCCAAAATCAGTTTGAACTCCTGCATGGAAGTTTCTTAGATTTTTTTTTTCCATGTGCTTTTTGTTGTCTTTGTTGCTTTTTAAACTGAAGTGGCGCCATCATTTTCCCCAGTCCCTCACACATACACCCAGCTGAGAAACAAGCTCTGCTGGACGTCATTCCTGAAGTAGTCAGGCTTCTAAAAAAAAAAAAAAAAAAAAAAAAAAAAAAAGAGAGAGAGGAAAAAAAACCCAACAATTTAAAGACAAAAGTTACACTTGCTAGGACTCTACAAGCTGTTTAGTCAAAGGTGTTAAATGGAATTAATTCCCAGGCTAAAATGATTCCTCAGCTGCTACTCTGAATCAATGCAACTGAGGTTCTTCCTGCAGTACATTCCCAGTAGGCACTTCAGCAGGCGACTTGGTCCAGCTTGTCAAATTTGGCAGTGTTTATTTATAGCAGGGAGAAGTCTTCCAAAAGTATGTGTTGGCAAGGACACAAACTAGTTGCATATACCATTTGCAGCAGAAACAGGGCTCCTGCCGAAAGTGCTGAAAGGTGACAAGCAGATGAAGCAGTGGCATGCAACCAGAGGGAACTGTGAAACAGTCTGCAGCAGCTACTGAGGTACAGACTAGTTATGAACTTACTCCCCGTTCTTTCAGGCTTCCTAGGCATAACCGAAGCAGATACTATTGCACCGCTTTCAACAGCTTGCTAGTATTCCACTCTATTATTACACTCTGCTTGAAACGCACTTGGACATTTCTTGCGAGCAGTGGTACAAGAAAGCCCTAGATGGAGTCCCTGATTTGAGGAAGGTCTCCCATACCCACAGGTGGAAATGCAATCACATTACATCAGGACCTAAGAAAACCTGTACAGGATCAGCACGAGCTATGTGAATAACTCGGACTAAGCACATCTGATTCATTTCCTTAATCTGAGCAAACACCTTCTCATTTTTTTCTATTTAAGCCACAAAGCTTCAGCCATTACAGTTCCTGTATCTGTTTCTCTCCCACTGGTTCCTGTCATCCTTCCAGCAGACTCAACTGCAACTCATATGTAACATTATACACACTCTTAACCCCTTTCAGGCTTCCTTTTCATTCCTCTTCCATAGCCTTCTGGATAGGGAAAGCATATGAACACCCCTTGCAGCTTGCCTGAGGCCTCAGAGTAATTAATCTCCTTTACAGGCTCCCTGATGCAGAGCTAACACAATGCTGGAATTAGTGACTGTGGCTGAGCAGCATAAAGACAGATAACCACACACACCCCCCAAGATTCACCCATGAGAAACTCTGCACAAGGAGTTTTATTCTGTAAAGATGGCTGCTCTGCAAACCTCTGGGCTCTCGCTTATGTTATTAAGCAAAAAGACCCAACAACAAAGCACATAACACAAATTTAACCACTTCTTATTAAAAAGGAAAAAAAGCCACATACAGAACAGACTTAAATCCCTTTATAGCTAAGTGAGAACAAAATGCTGTTGGCAATGAAGCATGAAGTAACCACCCTTCCCCTTTACCTTCACACCTGCATTTGTGTTACAAAGGTCTTTTCCCTCACACTGTTGTCTCCTCTTTAAGGAAGAGAATAGACAAAAAGTTTATCTTTACACCTTGCTGCTTAAGAGCCACTTATCTAGTCCCTGCTCTGGGATCCTCCCTGGCTGGGGAAATGTTCTGTTTTCTCTGTGCTTCCAGAACAGTTTATCTCTATAGCCATATTAAAGTTTCTCTGCTTCATTATCTGAGTTGTCATGTCGCGACTGCCAATGTTATGAAACCCTGGAATGTAATTAAATTGCATGAGGAACACATGAAAAGGGAAAATCAGCTTTTCTTTCAAATTAAATGAGTTTGTTTTCTTTCCATTCTTCACAGTCAAAAAGAATAAATATTAACAACCACAGCTGAGCCTGAACTAGCCAGAACTTTGAAGCGTTTCCTTAATCTGCCTATCACAGTACAACAGATTCAATATTCAGCATTCACTGGTTACTATGCCAAAGACTGCAATGGAAAACAGCAGAGCTTATTTTCACCAAAAATAACCTCTCTGCAGCAGACTACCAGTCAGACAATGCACGTCTGGAAAATAACCCCTGCCAGGGTCAAGCATCACTCTGTTAGCTTACAAAATTTTGAAGAAAAAGGTAAGCTTTGAACTAATTCAGACACAGGAACTCTGGAAGTACAGAGCACTTTCAAGACGCAACTGCGTGATCTCCCGCTGGCCCCACGTAATAGGGAAGAGGTCCTGGCTACTTGACTTGCTCTATGGCCTCTCTCTAGTCATAAGGACAGAGTCCTATTTCCCACACACACACAAAAAAAAAAGCTAGTATGTGGGCTTGCTTCAGATTTACGAAGCACTCATCCTTCCACAAAGCTGCCAGGGAAATGCAAACTATCATAGATCAACTTCTTTATTACCTACTACCATTCAACCACACTAACGACGTGTCCACATGAACTTCCCTGAAAGTTTTCAGAGCACAAAGCTTCCTCATTACATTTATGTGGTATTTTGTAGCAACTACTATCACCCATGAACCAACACAGGTCCCTACAGTGCTACAGAACACCCTCCATCTTTTCACGGATTTAGTAAAACGAAATCCAAATGCATTTCTGATTATGCATTCCTGAAAAAGAAAAAAAAAGCAAACCCACAGATCCCTCCTTCTCTCGGAAAGCCCTCATGCAGCCAGTACTGTGTACTGCCACCTTGAAAACAAGCCCAATGGCTGCATTTGACAATAAAAGTTATATTCTTCATATTCAAGTCTGGTTTAGAGAGATCGCAACACACCACCCATGGGCTCACCTTTCCAAAGTTATCTTTTTGTGTTCTGCTGCATTACATTTAGTACAGCAGCTGGTTTTTACTTATGCAAACACATGCTGCAGTTTGCCAGACGGAAGAAATTAGGAACTTTTCTGTAGAAATTTCTTTCTGGGGGCAGGAGAAGTTTGAATATTTCTCCTTCCCGATATTAACTCAATGATTAAGTTTAAATCACTTGACCTTCTAAGACCTACCTGTAACAAGACACCACACACTTTGTCAAAGTATCACTTGAAGTACTGGGACTTCCAAAAATGTCTGCTGCCTCACCAGGAGCCCAGAATGATGCAACCTCCCTCTAAATTCCTGCCTATTTATTACCATAAAACATTACTTTGAAATATTGGAAGGCCACCTGTCTTTGGATGAGGAGCAGAACTTCCTTCTGCTAAAGCAAGCACATGTGACTAGCCACTCCTCCCTTTTAACACCGTAACTGCACACATTATACAGGTCTTCCTTCTCTACCTTAAGAGATATACTTTTATAAAGTATACTATACTTTTGCACCCCACCTCTCCAACATTTATCTAGTGTGGGCTCAGAGATCCTCTTGGCTTTATTTCTGCTACTTGTTTTTAACTTCTCTCACCCTGGAAAATGAGATCATAGCCCCGACAAAAGCAGGTGAGCCTGGGTAACTGTACCCTTGCACGTACAGCACATGAACGTACCAAGGTGGTTTTATAAGAGGGAGTCAGAGCAGGCGGGTTGATCAGAGCAGGAGAGCACCACATATGCAGGCTCCCAGGTCCTTTCCTTCTCACCAAGAAGTTTTTAAACACACAAATACATTGCTTAGCCTGCATAAAAAGCACTTCTGAGAATTCCATGAATGAGAAATTACGCACTGGTGTGCAAGCCAGCTTTTTATCATCCTGGCAAGAGAAAGTATCAGTAGTGCTCAATTGGATCAGACAGCATCCCAAGGAAAGGACATGCAGAAGGCACTCTGACCTGGGAGAAAGGATGGCAGCTAGGATGGCACACAGTGACAGACTACGTAAAATCCACTCATTCCAGCTAAGAGCTCAATCCCAGAGGTTCTGCCAGCTTGCAGGAATACAACTTCGTAATAACGTTTCTGTATTCTACACAACAAATACTTTGATCTTAAGTCAATATATACCACCCTGTGCAACAGAGCACACTCTGCTGTCTGTAAAAATGTAAAGCAACATAACCTACTACAGGCTAAAGGAAAGTTTACTTGCTGCTAAGTCTGTGCTGTTGTGAATGGATTCTGAATTCAACAGAAAAGTTTGCTCTCATCTGTCCTTTGGATGTCTCTATCGCGTACAAATACCAGTACAGCACAGAGCAATAAACTTGCACCAATCAACAAGCAAAGGCTCTGAAAACTAGGGCAGAAAACGCTGACCCATTTTCCTTCAAGAAAAGACGATGTTCCAAAATGACCTCTTCTGTCCCATCTTTCACATGCTACTGCTGCTTCAGCTCTGGAACATCTACTTGAGCAGGAGCCAAACCGAAGCATGAAAGAAGAGTCTGGCCAGAACAAATCAACATGGCTCCTGCATGTGAGACATCCTGGCTTCTCATGCATTGAACAACACATCGTCTTCCCCGTTAACACAAGAATACCACCTCCCAGACTGGGAGACCCATACGACTGGTTGCACGAACACAGCAGCCTGCAGTCCACCAGATCTCCCACATATTAAATCAGAGTGAGCAGGCAGGTGGAGGCTCAGCCAGTCAAACTCAACATTCAGCTTGGGCTGACTACTCTGAACTTTTTTCTGCCAGGACTGGCAGCACAAAGACCCCCACAAATAGCCTAAACCTGCAAGAGAATGAAGGGGAACACAGTGGAGATTATTCTCTCATGCAAGGAACAAGCCCAAGTCTCCAAAGTCTAACTTCAGTAAAAGAGAAACAGGTCTATCGATCACAGATGTTACCAAGGTGTGCATTTGCAGAGTACTGTGGAGACAGAGTTGTAAAAAATACTTCAGCTTCACAATCACTAGCAAGTCATTACTCACCCCACAGCTGTAACATCTGTAGGCAGCTACATGGCACTACTCACCAACAACTGTGTGGATTAGTGGGAAAAAAAGAGAAGAAACATGAAGAAAAAAAAGGCATAGATGTGGTGATATATGTCACTTACCATCTGCTGGCTGTTGGAAGTTGACGTAAGCGTACCCGAGGGACCGGCGGGTGATCATATCCCTGCAGACCCGAATGGAAAGCACGGGCCCAGCGGGGCTGAACTTCTCGTAGAGCATGGCCTCAGTGACATCGGGGTGCAGGTCACCCACGTACAGCGACGCCATCGGGTAACTGCTGGCAGCCGTGTTCATCTTCCACCCAGCACACGCTCCCACCGGGAACTAAGGGGCTTTTATTCTTGGGGTTTCTTTAAGTCAAGCTTTTTTGTAAATATTTAACAGGGGAAAAACTCAGAATCTTATTTAAAAGCCTCACTAAGCAGAAATAGCTTGGTGAGGGGGGCTGGCAGGAGGCCAGTGACCAGAGTTAGGGCACAGTGGGGGAACTGGGGGACGGCTGCTCCGCCACACCAGGCCCCGGGTGCCGGCTGTCCCGCCACACCAGGCCCCCCGACAGAGAGGGACAGAGGGGTCAGGAGAGGCCTGAAAAATCAGCAAAAAACAAAGTTAAGCCTCCAGCAGAGCAGGGATCAGAAATGAAGCCAAAATTCATATACGGGCTCCTGAGAGTTTCTCCCGTCAGCTCTGGGGCAAAACCCTCATCAAGCTCCCTAAACCCACGTCCCTTATTTTGCTTTAAGAGCCTAAT
>KL273629.1:0-20832 GCA_000699545.1 Podiceps cristatus | reverse complement strand
AATGTATAGACATATGATACCTGCAAGACAAATCAGCTAAAGAAAATATAAAGAATAAAAATACATCAAGGAAAAGAGTACCACTGCATTCTGCTGCTTTGAGGATGGGGGTGAGTTGTGGTTAAGCAAAGTTTAAGCCAAATAGTGCCAAACTGCAACATCACTAGAATAAAATTAGCATAAACACAGTATTAAAACCAGGAAACCATCTGAATCAAAAAGACATAATAGCAGGTAATGAATTCTTGATTAAAACATGAAAGTTCTTTCAGCAGTATAACCGAGTGGGTGAAAATACATGGCAAACTTATTTTAAGAGATTCATTTAGTGGCTCTGTTACAATCTTGGCTCAACTATACAAGCCCAACCACATGTATTGCAACACTACATCCCTTTCCGACTGGTGTCAGCTGTCCAATTTCAGGAGCTGCCACCCCCTATGCGAGCCTGTTATTGCTTCATTCTTTCCTACTGACGTTAGGAGGAGGGACGAGGAATGCTTTTGACTAGGAGTTGTTGATTCTTGGGCTAAACATCTCCTAGTTCCTCAAACTTTACTCACCAGGGAATGATTGCTGCCGCTTGGGTATGGATCTTCCCTCCGGGCCTCTGCAGTTGATTCTCATTAAGGAAAACTTAAAATCCCCTCAGCAGCTCTGGAGTTATCAGTGCAACAAGACACATAACCTGTTAGGTGATCAAGGATTTAACCAAATCTCTACCTGCATCCACATTCTCACATGCATTGCAATTTTGGTCACTCAAGCTGCCTGGTACTGCGATGTGAAATATGACCAAAACAGCAACCGAAGCTAGTTGGAGACCTGATGTCCACATTTAAACATGCTCCCTTTTACTAGCTGGGATTGGAAAGATTCCCCCTTCCAGGTGCCTTTTGCCCCATATGCATAACATCTCCCTGTTCCATAAAGAGGAAGCCCCCCCAAGAGAACCTTTTCCCACATCAGACTACAAAGCCCGCTGAAGAAAAGGCCCCTGGTCTCCTCACTGTAGCTGGGATCTGCTGCACCGTTGGCTTTCTCCAGAGCGGTCAGTAATCAGAAGATCCCTTATTACTGCTTCTAAATATGTAAAAATCATCAGCTGTTCAAAGCTTTAGCAGGACTAGGATCATTAAGTACTTCATTCTGCACTGAAACCACGGAGCTTTTAAACACAAGGAATTTTTTCAGCTACAGAGAAATGACAGAAAGAGTTACACATGCTACCAACATTGAACAAGGCGACAAAGCGTACTGTAAGAAGTTACATGTAAGGTGAATTTTTAAAGCAGTTTTCACATTGGCACCAAGCATGGTATTTTGGGGAGCAACTACAGAGAAGCTCTTGAAGCCACCTCAGGTGAAGGATTACTCCAAAAAAGCATGTTTGGTGCACACCAAAGAGACGATGAGTCCTCAGCTGCTCCAGGTGAATGGCCAGGGGTGTCCTACAGGACAGCTGCATGTTTATTTTTACAGATGCAGGTTTTCTTCATCTGGGGCAGGTTTCTGGACTAGCCTAAGGAATAAAGTAGTCTGATGCATCAGTTTAAACACTTGTACAAGTACCTCTCCCACAGGAATAAATGTGCTGCTTTTTTACCTTATGCAATTTGGGAAAAAGTTTAAGCTAACCAAAAAAAAAAGCCACTCATCATTGAAGGGAAAAAAAAAATAAAATAGCCTCCACATGGGGCTTAGAGGACAACTTGTAAAAACTTTCCACTGCAGACAAGGCCACAGCTATTTCCTCAGCTAAGAGCTCGGAATTTGGCCCTTGAACTTAACCACTGCCCATGTTTGTTTAGGCACAAGTAGTCCCTCATGGCCTCAGTTTGCTCCCACTGCTGATGACAAACCCCACCTTCACTAAAGAGGAAGTGGGGTTGGATTTATGGGCAACACTAAAGGCCACCAAGAAATTCAGGAGTCTTGTTAGAGTGCCTGAGAGAGTGGAGTCACAAACCAGTCCTGCATATCATGAGCTGTAATACATTCTGCCTTGCCAGGGGGCCTGAAATATGAACAGGTAGGACGTTTTTGTAAAGGAAGTTAAACACATTGTCCTTCAGAAGATTTCTGTTGAATCTTGTACTATTTTCCTCTTAAAACTGGAAAGATTCTCAGACTAGACTGTGCTGTTCAACTCTGAAAGCCCAACTGAGCATCCTTACATATAACTGCTGTAACAAGATTTGAAAGGCATATTCATCATCTTTGAGAGAATATTCAGTCTTTTTTCTTCTAAAATCACAGAATAATAGCAAGCAAAGCCTTTTTGTTTACATTTTCTGTATTATTGTTGATGTGAATTCCTGGACCATGACCATACTATTAATGGTAAAAAGTATAATTTAATCAGACCCCATGTAAGCAAGCAGCAAAACACTTATTTTCCTCACAGGATCACTAGAAATGAAGTGCCATCCCAAGGAAAGCACAAAGGCTAGGAAAAAAGATACATCTCCTAATTCTCTTCAAACATGAGCAGGACTTTAAAAGAGCAGCTTTCTAAGCATCAGGAAGAACATTACTACATCTTCAGTTTACAGTGATAGCATAGGCTGTTTAAGGAACACCTGCAAAACGTGGTTATTCCTATTTAAACTTTTCTTCTGCCCAGTATGAATGATTTTTTTGCTGTACCAAAAAGGAAGAATACTTGAAGTGTGATTTGTTATTATAATTTAGTGAAGAATACAAGTATTTTAGCTTTTATTATGGGGATGCACACAAAGGCTTACAGGGGGTCCTTCAAAATGGAAAAGTCAATTAAAATACTTACTTCAAGCAAATTCTAAAACTTCTCTCATGGAGCTCAGAAGGAATTTTTATAACCATTTAAGACGATTACCACAAATTACAGTAGCTTTGTTTTAAATAAAACTCTGCCCTGCAAGCTAAACTTAATATAAAAATAGATTCTATTTAATACATTTTTATATAATACACTATAAACAATTATGAAAGTAGTATTACAAAGGTAAACAAAAGCCTGCATTAATATTTCACATAACTTTATAGAATTTATTCACATAACATTCAAATTGTGTAACGCTGATTGTAAAATGGACACAGAAGAAGAGGTTTTCCCCAGTCCTCACACTTAATTAAAAATCAAGTTATCTTTTTTGTTTCTCTTCAAATGAGGAATTGCTGGTATCGTTTCAAGTTAGAAAGTGGGTTATTAAAACCACTATCTTGCTGAAGAGACTGGGGATCCCACATGATTTTTTTCCAAGCATTTGTTGCAGCATTTTCCTACATTTGAATCTGGTGACACATTGAGTTGTGTAACAGCTGAATTTGATTTGTCAGAGTTGAAGAATGAAGTGTGCTCTGGGTTTATCAGGTGGCCTCTACTGTAAATTTTAGCACTGCTTTTTGTGCTGAGAATCTTGCTATTACCATCAGAAGTGTCTCTCCAAGAAGTAACACCATTTTCCGCTGCAGGTGAAAATGACCTGATGTGAGGAAACTCTTCACAGTATGCAGTCTGTGCTTGCACATGAGTACTGGCTTTTTGCTGAGGATATAAGAGAGGCATATCACTACGATCCAGATGCAGGCTTCCATTCACAGAACTCCCATCACTACAGCTCCCTTCATCTCTTTCTGGAGTTTCTTGAAAATCAAATTCCCGAATTCTTTTAGTTTTCCATTTTCCACATGACTGAACACATTTATCCCCTTTCGAGATTGTTCTTTCAGTCTTGTTCTTAAGCGTATGATGGGTTGGCCCAGAGATGGTACGGCCATTTGTAAAGCTGGGTGCATGTGTATTTTCCAACGTTCCTTGAGAAGCGGATGGAAGAGCATTCTGATGTGCTATATTACTAGCAGCACACAGGAGTCTTTTGTCTACATTTACAACAGGGCCATATTTTTCTCTTCTTCCATGTTCATTTGGATAAAACTCTGACAGAGCATCTCTTGAAGCACCATCCAGATTTCCAGAATTATTCTCCTTCTGAATATTTGAAGTCACTCTTTCATGAAGCATATGTTGAGTTTCAGTCTGCACTGCATCAAACTGCTGTCGCAAGTCACGTGGTACACATTTCTGGACAAATTTATCGTTGGCTTTTTCAGTAATGCTTTCACCACATGATTTGCTTTCCATATCATTTGACCTAGTCTGAAGCAGGCAATCTCTTTTTGAGTACTCAGCTCCAGGTGGTAGATCAGAACATAACAGCAGAGCTAGGAGAGGAGGGAAGGAAACAGATTAACTGAAGGAAATGTTAATGCTGGAAGAAAAGCTTATTTATAAGTAGTGCTTCACTTTCTGTCTGTGTTTTTATTACTACATGCACTGAATCAATACGATCAAGAAGAGAACAACTATAGAATCCAACATACCTGAACGGGTAGATTTGCTTTGGGGAATGTGTCGAAGAGGCGTTTCAAGTCCTTTAGCCATTGTAGCAAGCTTACTGGCAGCATTCATTATTTTCTTTTCAGCTCTGCCAAGAATTGCAGAACATGGGGTAAAAAAAAAAAAAAAAGTTTAAGGGTAATTCCTTTTTAACTCTGCAGTTTACTTCAAGGTAATGTTAGCAAGAGTCAAAGAATACTGAAAAGACAGTATGCCAGACTGCTCAGCAGCAACCCCATGCCAATCTGAGCAGACTGGCAAGACTTCAGGTCAGACACTGTTTGCTCCAAGGTGGACAAACACCAGACTAACATCTACACACCTCTTTCAAAATCAGTCATTTCCAAACATACTTGAACTTACCCTTCATGTTTCCCATTATCAGTAAGAAGTTGTTGAAGGCATGTCAAATAGTATTTGCGCATTTTCCGTGCCGTCTCTTGGCGCTCTCTTAAAACCTCCACTTTAATCATTTCAGCAGCTCGCTCCTTACTTTCACGTATATAACAAAGCATATCACCTACAAACACACTTCATTAGTACCAGTTTTCCCCAAAAGGGGTAAAAGAGCCAACACCACAAACTGGGACATCTAGCAGACCTAGAGCAAGTCAGCAAGGGCCTGGATTCACCTGCCAACATTCAACCCAAATCCTTGTGCCAAGTGTTGCCTACTGGATAAATGCCACTGAAGACCCCATCAGTTCGATATGCAGCATTAGACAGGAGGAATTCAGTTGTCTGATTCTGCATCTTAAGTAGCAATAGAAAACACTAGGCACAGGGATTTGGGAAGAATGTTGGCTGGTAAAATACAGGTCTAGGAATTCTTCGATAGCAGCCCACTTGTTGTTTGTGGACCTGCTGCACTCAAGTAAGACCTGGCACTACATTTAACCCTCTTTCCTCAGCCAGAGGATAGCTGATTAAGCTACAACAACACAACAGAAAAGCAGATTCTCCCTCAGAACAAGTTGCAGGGTAGGTGGATTGTTTGTGGGAGAAACAAGATTAGTTCTTAAAATATACTTTATCATTTTAAAAGACATCACAGTGCAACAAAACAAGGGTGGCGTAACAAAGCTTCACCCATGACAATTAATTGCCAATTGGTGCTGGAACAGGCTGCCCAGAGAGGTGGGTGGATGCCCCATGCCTGGAGGTGTTCAAGGCCAGGTTGGATGGGGCCCTGGGCAACCTCGTGTAGATCCAGGCCTGGAGCTTGGTGTCCCTGCCTATGGCAGGGGGGTTGGAACTCTATGATCCTTGGGGTCCCTTCCAACCCAGACCATTCTGTGATTCTGTGACTAATCTTGTCTAAGGCTACAGTGACAGTTCTATTTCTCACATTCACTCAAGTAAGAAGGAAAAATTTACTTCTCATGTGATTTGGCTGTCAGGTTTCTGTGCAAGTTGGCTGAAGGAGGATGAAGGGACAAAAGTAAGTTATTTTGCTTTTCTGACATTTTAAGCTAAGACTTTAGTACTTACACTTAATCTTGCTCACAGCTTTAATGTACTGAGCACGCATTTCTTCCAGCCCTTTCACAGAATCAGAGGATGTACAAGGTTTTGAGACACCTTCCTTTGACAGCGACCTGAAATGCATATAAGTCACACTGCACAAGAAAAACAACTTATCTTACCAAAAAAAAAAAAAAATTAGCTTGTTTAGATTTTTTTAAATACCTTGGTGCTGTTCTCAGGTCTTTTAGTTGAGTCTTCATCTCAGAGTTTTCTGCAATTATAGCTTCTAAAACCATCTCATTTTCTATTAAAAAAAACAAAACAAAACCATAATTCACTGCACTTCCCTAAATTCAGGCTGAGTTCAACAGAAGTTAGTACATAAACCGCTGCCTCTGGTGTAAGAGCTCAATGTCACAAAGCATCACAAAGCAAATGTGCAGCTGTTGCAGTAACAAGCACATAGGAATCAATCACAATGCACTTCAACATAGCCTGAATATAAAAGTCATCCCATACAGACGAAAGGGGGGAGGGTTGTTTTGACAAACATTGGAAAAGAATTATTAATTTGTGGGTTAGCAATTGTGCTGTCTTTGGGGTAGAGAGATAAAGAGATAAAACTTGGTGGTCACTTTTTTTGTTTTGGGGTTTTGTTGGTGATTTTTTGTTGGTTTTGTTGTTTTGGAGGGCTTGGGGGGGGAAGGGTTGGTGTGGGGTTTTTTGGGGGGTTGTTTATTTGTTTTTGTTTGGTTTTGTTTCTAATAACCAAAAGCCAGTATTACAGAGAAAGGGCAGACTTCCATGCTGAATTCTGCTCAAGGCTACTAAGCAGCATATAAATATTATAATGAACCACCACACAGAATGAGAAGACAGTGGGGCTGAAAAAGCCCAAAGTATAGGACTTCAAGCTGATGCTGAAGGCTGTTGATCATGACATACAGATAACCTACCCGTGGGTCATATCCTGAAAGTTAAACAACCTTAAAACCTATTAGCATGTAATCTAATCTAAGCAAATGATTATTTTTAAAAAGTACAGGTATTTATCATAACTTCAAGAATTGACGGATAAACTTGGATACACCCATCAAAATTAACAGTTGACTACTAGCTTTCCTATTTTAGGCAAGAAAGCCAACATGAATTGAATGCCTACACTGAATGCGTTGGAGATACCTCCACCACATCCAGCCACAGAAGTTCTCATGTGAACCATGACCTAAGGAAAACAAAGACTGTCACCGTACAATGGAGGGCATTTCTTAAAGGCAAGTCTTCCTTTTGGAAGGATCAAGGCTTTCATGAGTAGAATATGAGGACCTGAGCTCTGGGAAAGACACAGACAAATTTAGCTTTCTTCCTTCTCTAGGATGATGGACAGAAAAGCAAAAAGCAATCTGCCATCCTGGAACACAGAAAGCAGCAATTCATGGCCTTCAGAGATCCTCATTTGTGGTCCGAATCTCATTTTGAACAGTTGCAAATTGTTGGTGACAGCAGTAGCCTCTGTTTTCATTAACAGATCTCCTATTATCTTTCAGTCTTTCCTCCTGTCTTCAAGAAAGTTTACGCACTATACGTTTATCGACAAAAGAGCACAAAAATATTATGTAAATCTGTGCAACTTACCCACCTGGCCTTGTTTACATCTGCAAGCTAGCAAAAAAACTATCCCTTAAAAAATATACAGCATTTTACTCCGCCTCACTTAGCACAAGATTTCCACACAACACACGAACCACAGCCTTTAGCAAGTAAGACTAGTCACTTGGTACAACCTACCACTTCACATCTGCTCTCTCCAAGCTGACCATTTGCCACATGCTTACAGTGGCCACAGCACCCTTGCACTGAGGCATGCTTAAACAATTCTACAGTTACTGACCCTGAGGATGCAGTTTGAGACCAATCCTGAACCAGAACCTTCAGCAAGTCCAATTCCTGCCATACTCTAAGGAAAGTCTAAAAAAAAAAAAAACAAAACCAAAAGTGCCCTGAAAACTACTGTGTACAGCTTCAACTGATTAAAACACTGTAGGGAGAACGATCCTCTTATTCAGTTGCCAACATGTTTTCCTTCAGAGAAAAAATCATCCTCTTTGTTCTGCTCCTCAAAACAAAGACCTCTACTGACTTCAGTACAGCTGAATAATGGCATAGGGTTCCTCAGATACCAGCTGAATGGGAACTGTGCTCCATATGGTACATTATGCTCAAGTAGGAAAGAAAAATTCCTTAAGGAACAAAGCAAAGCAGGCATTCTTCCTACAAATACTCTCAGAAATAAACTTAGACAAAAGGAATTCTTCTTGCTGTCAGAGACAGATGAATCCATATGACTTCCTGCGAGTGAAAAGTCTACATGCAAGGCCCATAGAGGGAGACCAAATCACAGTAGTTACAGGTACAGCAGAAGGTTTTGATATGTCAAAGACTTTTCACCCTTGTTAGCCCAGACTTTACTATAGCCAGGGACTTCTACCAATTTAAATAAAGCAATAAAGGATGGAGTCTATTATCCTGAAAGGACAACAGATGTACACGATATAAAAGCATGCACAATAAATGCAGGTAGCAATATCAAGTCAGATAATACCGCAATTGACTAAACCAAGTCTTGGGGAGGTTTTACCACCAGGCACTATCAGTCTGTCCACTGGAGGTGATGCAGATATTGAGAACGCCAAAAATAAGATGTCAGACAAAGAGAAGACAATCACAGCCAGTGGGATGGGCATTAAACAAGACTACTGGGTAACAGCACTGCTGAATCAGAAGCAGTTTCCTATAAGTTACTTTGCACCATCTTTTTCCATCAGAAACAGATGCAGAAAAGTCTTACTTCCATACTACAGACAGAGGTCTCCCTTTCAGTGATTCTCAAAAACAGAGTGGATATTTCCTATCCATCATTGGTAGAGACTGTCATCACATAGGAAAAAGATTCAAGAACTAGAGACCTTTTCTCAGTTATCTGTCCTGTATTTCTCATTTCAAAGTGACACAAAGGAAAAAACTTGATTTAAAAAGGCAAAGAGACTAAATAAAGCCTACTTGAAGCCTATTTTAAGGTTTAGAAAGAAAAAAGAAAGAAAACTAGAACTACAGCTTCAAGCAATTACTAACTGCAGGAAGGTAAAAAAAAAAAACAAACAAAAAAAAAAAAAAAACAACCACCAAACCCAAACACCCAAGGTCTACTACTTGTAAACCAGGCTTGTAAAACAAGGCTTACCACTACTGGTGCCAAGAGGAACCAAGTAACATTTGCCCTTTTGCCACTCTGCCCCTTATACTCCCACTACAGGGGAGTATGTGCACAGTAGCAGTACAGCCCCAAAGGAGACAGCTAAAAAACTGACCCATATGCATTTAGAAGTATATGCATGTATGTGCACATGCATGCATTATCTGTATAACCCTCATCAGCAACAGGATCTACCCATACACATATTCAAAGAACATCTGTCACATGTTTAGTTTTGCTCTATTCTTTTTCTGATACACACAGAAAAGTACTAAAACAATAAGTAATATTTGAAGCCAAGAGGGTAGGGGGGTTTTGGGGTGGGGCAGGAAGGTCAGTTTGTGTTCTTTAGTTGGGGGGAGGGTTTAAGTATGCACACACCCCCATTCCATCCACTGAAAACTAAAGGATGCAACAGATGGGACTCGTGCAGCTAGCAAGGCAGAGCCATTTGAAGTCGGTTTTAGGTGACTAACAATCCTAACCTTGGATTTGCTCTGACTTAGCTTTATGTTCCTTCACAGCAAGCTGAAGATGTTTGTGGGCTATCTCCAGTTCTCTTTTCAACTCCTGGCACACAGCCTCTCTTTTTTCAAGCTCCTGGCAGCAGTGTTCACAACAAAAATCTTCCTGAGACCTAAGGTTCTTTTTTGTACATTTCTGACCTGCAACAGTAATTGCTAAAAGTTATACACCAACCATGGGACCAAAAAAAAAAAAAAAAAAATCAAGCCCAACCTTACTATTTCTAGTGCTCTATTTACATCTCTCTCACTGGAAAGCATACAACACATTAGTCTAAAATAATCACAAGAGGCTGGAACCCTGTTATAGAAGGTGCAGCACCATCTATCAAGTCATTGAGCCCTCACAGCCTCAATGCACTCCCATCAGTGATGATTTGAGTCTTCAGTCAGTGATATGAGACTTGTAGGTTGAATTTTATTTATTTAAAAAAAAAAAATCATCCAAGCAGTGTTTTTTGGAGTCAGCTGAAGGAGACTCTCCCAGCTGGGAAGCCTCACATATGGCTGAGTCTAGTTAATAAAAATCACAAAGACTGGGCTACTTCCAGGAGAGCAACGGCTGCTGTCCATAGCCAGGACAGGGAGCTCTAGAGACAGAAGAGCTGCACTGCTTGTATTGTTTTGTGTTAATAGATGGTTTGTTATTTTGGTGTTGAAGGAATACAAGCCACATTATAGGCACAAAGCCAGAGACTCTCTTGGGTTTTCTTGCTTTATGTTTTTCCGTTGCATAAGAACTCAAACTAAACACAAAACCCCAGAGAGATTTCTGTGCCTCCCATGAAGTTTTTCCCCAGCTACACTATCTCCAACTTTGCCATATTACATGTGACAGCTTTGGGAAGAGCTATAATGTTGAAGTATATACGGGGGGTGGGATGGAAGAAAGGAGAAAAAAAAAAAAAAAAAAGCAGGGGGGAGAAAGAAAAAAAAGAGAGAGAAACAGACAGACAGACTCAGGGATTCACATTTTTTTTCAACTATGTTCTTGATCAAAAGAATTGGAAAACACCACCATGCCAGGTAATGTATAATTCTTGACACAACAATATCCTTTACATGAATACAGAATTGCTTGTCTTGTCTAATGTGAAAAGCAATAACAGTATATTATTATTAGATCTACATATAATTAGATCTACAAAGCTCTGATCCAGTATTCCCCATTTACAAGTCAGTTTAGACCAAACACTGCTCATCATGATCAACGCTGGCTTGATTACAAACTGCTAAACACCAAAGGTATCAGTGTTCATGTCTACAATCTATTTACACCTGCAGCAGATACGGCAGCTATTTCTTTAACTCCTGAAGAATGGCTTTAAAAAATAGAAAGCTACTAGCATTTAATGAAATTAAACCTCAGAGCCTAGCATTAAATCAGTAAGCTGGAGACCAGTACCATTTGTTGCACAGTTTATGGAGTTTAACATAATACAAGCTTATGCAACATTAAAAAAACCTTACAGTCAGAACTGCATCTTCTCCTATCACCTAAATATTAACTTATTAACTAACTTTGCATTAGAGTCACGACTAAGACATCGACTATTAAAGACTGCTACTAACAAGCTTGATTTGATGATACATGATTTGCCATATTGAAAACAAACCCAATACCTTTGCCTGTTCCAGTTTCCTGCAAGGGTGGCTGTCTTCTAAACCTCCTTTGGGCTTCTGCTTGGTTTCCAGCATTGTACGCAGGAGGTTCTGCCACATCCCCGGTTTCTCCTTCACCATGTTGCAGGCAAGAGTATGCCTCTTTATTTACGTTACTTACTAGCTCTTCATATTTCTGCAATTGAAAACACTTCCTGAAAACCCAACACATAGCAAAAAAAACAAAAACAGAGAAAAACCCACAACAACAGAAGTGTTCCACGCTATCTTAAAGCGGTTAAGTAGTATGTCATGCATAAAAACAACTTTAGTCACCAAGTAGCTTTACTAATTGTAACACAGGTGCCTTAAGCCTGCAATAGAACTGTAGATTGTAGCTCAAGTTGTGAGGAAAATGTGTATTCTAGCATTCAGAAGTTTCACTTAGCATAATTCACTGCAACAGCAGTACCTGACTATCTTGGCTTTTATTTTGGAAATGTCAGTAGCCCTTAACATTGCAGAACCCTACAGTGTCTTTGAATAGTTGAAGCTAACTTGCTTTTTAAAAGGCATATCCAGCAGAAAAAAGGGTTGGACCCATTTAGATCATCTGCACAAATGTGGGTAGTAGAGGGACAGGAATGTCATCTAGAAAAATCTAGCTCCTTTGTTTATTGTTATTATGACACCATAAGAGAAGACATTACTAAGAAATTACAAAGACTTCACTAGATAAGGTGGTTCAAGTCAACCAATGTTCTGAAGTTCAAAGGCATATTAAAAACAGTTTACCAAGAGACAACCATATAGAAGATGCATCAGGCATAGGAAAAAGATTTCCAATTCTCTTTACCATCGTGAAAATTACTCATGACAAGAAAACTTTAAAGGATCACTTTCTGAACAGAAACATATTACCACTAAAAAAAGAAATGGTTAACACTGTCATGAGAAATCACTTTATATGCATTTCACCTTATTCTGCCTTTTCTTGAAAAAAAGACATTCTCTGTCCTATTCTTGGATAATTCCCCAGCTGCTAAATGCTGGGTGGCAATAGAATTCCTGGTGTGATGTTTCCCATAACCAAAGACTTATGACAAGCATAAGTACTGCAAAAAAGAGGAATCCGCCAAAACAGAATCTTTTGGACAGAATTCTATTTAGCCTTAAAATCCTCTAGAGGAGGCCAGGATGCCTCTTCTCATTTGGGCAGGCACATTGAAAAGGATTTCCTAGAGCCACTATAAAGTTGAGCAAGACTATTAATCAAGATAAATCAGTTTGTCAGTTATTCAGTTCTACTAACAATAATTTACAAAAAGGATTTATTGTTTTCATCTTTATTTGTATCAGAAGGGGTGGGGGGAAATTTTTTTAGAGTAACATAATCCATGATCACTATCCAATTGCCATTACAAACTGCTAGATTTCTAAAAGTAAATAAATAATTTAAAAAGCAGCCATGCAAAAATCTAAAATGGGCCTTAATGACAGAACCCACCTAAGAGCTCACAAGAAGCCTTCAACAGGTTCCCAAACTTAATTTATGAATCTTAGCATTGAAGAATGACACTCCTTAGATGGCTTTCTGTTCCTTAAAGATTGAAAGCTACACCCATCCTTTCCGATTTAACTTGCTAACGGTAGATTTAACCCTCTTTTACAGTTTTAAAGGACTGCTGTTATCAATGAACTCAAATGTTAGGTTCTCCAGTTCTCAGTATTACATGGATATTTTATATGGGAGAAAACAAGTATGAGTGACTTCCCAAATCCCTTTTCTGGTTGGCAGTTATAATTTACAGAAATATTACCTCTTTCCATTGTTGCTCTTTCTTTTCCAGAATTGTGTACACTGTAGTTCTGTAGGCCTTTTGTATGCAAGCTTTCAGTTTGTCTTTGCATTGAGGGTTCAATTGAACATGACCATCAAAACACATATCCTTCCAAGAATGCTTACTATGTGTGCACTTGACTAGTTCTTCATGGATTTCACTCAACAAGTACTCAAGCTCAACTAGAGTCTTGTCCTCATACCGATTAATTTCATCCCGCAGTCTCTTTGTTTCCTGAGCCTCCCATTCTCGTTGCTTTTGGTCTAGTAACATCTTTATTTCTGCCTCTTTTTGAATGGAAAGATCATTCTTCTGCTTTGCAAGATCCTCCTTTGCTGTTGCAAGTACCTCTTTAATTCTGTTTCTGTGATCATCTAAGAACGATCGGTAGTCTCTCTCATTTTGCTCTTGTATCTGCAGGATTTCTTCTTGCTTTTCCTTGTTCCACTGAGCACGGGCTTTTGCTAGTTCTGCCTTGATAGCTACAGGGATTTCTTCTTTCTTTAGCTCCAACTCCCTCCTGAGAGAAATTACCTTTTCTTCAAGTTCTTTCATTCGTGGTCCGGATTTCTCTGTATTGTCATATTCTTTCTTCCATTTCTCTTCAGCAGCTGAGAGAACTAGAGCTAACTGGTGAATATATAACACAGTCATTATAAATATATACATTTATATATACATAAAATATAACCCTGGGTCATTATCAATCTATTGGAGATGATTTGCAAATTATTTAATAAAATTATAATCCTAATAAGCAAAAAAAGTATCAGAAACAGAGTACACTAGAAAACATCTTTCCTTAATGATTCCCCATCTATGTCTACAGTCATTCCTCAGTAATACATGGGAACTGGAAGACTGAACTCTATCAATACACAAAGTATTTTGGGCTACCTGCTTTGCTGCAGTCTCTGTGTGCTCTTTTTCCCCATTTTTCATGGCCTATCTTTAGATTCACTTTGTATTCTTTGAGGCCTGTTAATTCTTGCAGCTATCTGGCACGAGCTTGGGTTAAAGCTGCATCTACCTATGAGCAGATAAAAAAACCCAAACCAAACAAAACCACCCCAAAACCACAAACAAAAACAAAAAACCGCCTTACTTTAGTTATCACCAAATACATCAAATACATTATTATTACTTTCATGCAGCAATGAAAGAACAGACTTCAGTTTGGATTTCCTGTGTTTGCAGAAGTTAAGAATTGGACCAGCAGCATCTGATGCATTTCTTGATGCAAAAATTATACCAAAATGATGATTATTAAACTTAGTTTATACAATTTTGTTAAGAAAAATAAGTCAGTGCTGCTCAGTTTTGTTCAAAACTCCTGCAGAACTTGACCAATGGTGTGAAAAACTAACAGCTAGAAAAAGAGCTACACGCCACAGCTTCTTCAGAATTTTCTTTTTAAAATATATTTTTAATATAGCAAATACCAACTACTGAGCTTTAGAGAAAGTTAATGGAAGAGAACACTTTTTTTTAAGGTGACTTAGTTACATGTGGCAGTTTCACAGGCTCCAGGCAGACAGTACAATGATTTGTTACCTGGCTAGCAAGATTTTTACGGTATTTATTTTCCAGTTCTATTTCAAATTCTTTTAGGGCCTCTTCAGAGGCTGTATTTCCTTTCAGAGCCTTCTGGATCTGCAGCCTCTGGTCTTCAACGGTCCCTTTTAACTGGTTAGTTGAAACTTCATCCACAACTGTTACTTGGTCAGTTTGGCTGCTGCAGTCATTACGTTCAACTACAGTTCTTCTCACTTCTTCCAGCCTACTTTGCCATTCTCTTTCTATTTTTGCAAAGACTTGTTCTTTATGCTAAGGAAAAAAATATTTTTGTAAGAAAATCTCCCCAGTGTCCAAATAACTAGAATTTCACTGGTATTTAACAAACAAATGTCTGTTTACACCAATAATCTTCTCTAACAGGAAAAGAGCAAAACCATGCTCAGAGAGAAGAGTTTGGTAATTCATCACAGCTTTCTTCGATGAGATAGGATATACAAAGGACTTTTATGTGATAACTGAATGAAACAACAGAAAGTGTAACCACTCACCCAGGGATCAGGGTGGAAAACTCCAGTGTATTACCAGCTGTGACATTCAGGACATTTTGCATGTTACTTAACAACACAAAAAACCCTAGACCTTGTATTGGGTTTTCGGGTGTTTTGGTTGGTTGGTTTTTGGAGGGGTTTTGTTTGTTTGTTTGCGTTTTGGTTGGTTGGTTTTTTTCCTTCCGAGATCTTAAGCATGTGGAATACCTACTGACTTCTTCAGAGGTTCCTAAAATAACAGATCCTTAAAAGCCACTTCAAATGGCAGAATAACAATGCATAAGTCAATCCCCATACAACTTATCTTTCTGAGAAGAAACAAACCAATAAAAAGAAGTTTGATATCCCCTGGTCTAAGTTCCACACCTCTTTTTCTTCCTCCTCCCAGTGAACTCTGGCTAATGCAACTTTCTCTTCAACCTGCTGTTCTTTTTCTTCCATCCACTGTCTCTTCGCTGCTATCATCGAACTGCTGTGTTTATTTTCAAGCTCAGTCCTTAGAAGGTTAAGAGCATCTTCTTTTTCTTCTAGGAGTTGTTTCTTGAGCTAGGGGGAAGGAAAAAAAAGTATTCTCCAAGGCATAGTGAACTGCTCTGGTACACAGTGATGAGAATGCATGAGAAACATGATTAACTCTCTAGAGCCGGTGTGCTAATCTTACTGATGACACCTGGACAAGAGATTCAGCTCTCAAAAGGATGTGTTTTCAGGCATGATATCAGAGGTTATTATTGGCTATAATAGGCTATAGGTTATAATAGGCTATAATCAGAGGTTATTATAGTCTATTATAGGCTCTAAAATACGTTTTATCAAGCATCTTTATTCCCAGCATATTTTGAGCTGCACCTCTTTACTGTACTTTCTTAGCAAGATAGCTGACCTACTTTAGTCACTTCACACTGATATCCTCAGAAAAGCAAAGTTTTTAATCAACATAGCAGTCTAAATTCATCATTACTTTAATAACTACAGTATTTTCAGATCAGTTGTACATAGGGAGGAGAAAACTTACATTGTCTTTCAGTTTTTTGGAAAATGTCTCATGAATGTAAAATGTCACACTGCTGACTGAGCAGTCCTCAAGACTCAAAATTATGAAAGCTGACTGTATGAAAACAAATAGCTATTGGAAAAGGTTACTTCTATAGTATTTTTAAACCCCAGGACAGAACAGTAGGTTAATTTAAGAACTAATAGGTCACATGTATTAACTTTCTGATATAGCTGCATCTCTTCCAAGATTACAAAACAATTAAATACATGTATGGATATTACATCTTAAAAACACTCGGAAGTGATATGGTTTATAGGTATTTCCATTAGTACCTTCTCTTCCTTCAGCTGCTGTTCTTGCTCAAATTTCCGCCTTAAAGTAGCTTCCAAAGTGTCTTTCTCCCCACAGACTCCAATGTAACATTCCTTCACTGCAGTCATCTCTCTGTTCAGCTCCTCTACGTTAGCCCTTCACAGGACAGATTATTTATTATCAATTAGTCTTAACACTTCCAGGACAGCAAGTGTGTTTTTAAAAAAGTGTAACTAGCACTGAAGGCTAGCTAGGAAGTGTGAAAATTTCAGTAAAAGTGAAAAAAAAGGTAAGTCTTACTTTAATTGTGATACTGTCTCTTCATAACTTTGAATAAGCTGCTGTTTTTCTGCAGCATACCTCTCCTTCACGTCTTTCTCAAAATATGCTTTTGTATCCTCATGATGTTGCTGGTAAGTTCTTTCACACCTACAATTTCAAGAAAGGAAAAAAAGCTACCTAGGCTTTTCCTCCCTCCCCCCTTTTAAACAGGGTTCAAATTTTCCTTGAGTAAGAAACTAGCTTTCTAATGTTCACCTCCCCTTGTACTAGATAGCTGGTACAAGTTTATATAAGCAGGCTAAAAGTCCACAAATGGAACTAAACAGAGCTAACAGACTTACCTGTCAATGGCTTCTTGTTTATCCTGATCGAAATCCTGAACCATCTTTCTCATCTGACAACAGAGATCTTGATTTAAGCTTCTCAGTTTTTCCTCATTTTCCTTCAGTTCTTCAATAGTCGAAGCATGGTTCTGGACAAACAAAGGTCAAGTAATAAGTACATTCTAAAGAACCTTTTCTAATTGCAGGTTTTAGTACAGGGGTTTTTTTGTGGTTTTTTGTTTTTGGTTTGTTTTTTTTGTTTTGTTTTGGTTTTTTTGTAGGAATAAGCAGCATCTCTGTCTCACCTCAACTTCTTGTAGCAAAGTTTCATTTGCCTTTCTGAGCCTCAGAACTTCTTCCTTAAAATTATCAGAAACTGAAGGACTGACTGCTGAAGTATCATTCAGATTTGTGACAGGCTAAAAATAAGCAAAATTAGGCTAATATCTTTCAAGATATACCTGATTTAGAAGTTGATGCTTAAAAAAAGTTACAGATGTCAAATAAAAATTGTACTTTGAAAAAAGTAAAAACAAAGGAAATTACTGCAGTGCAAGATATAACAGTATCACTGTTATCCTAGATAAATTCTTTAAACCTTCATGATGTTATAAGTTTCAAGAAGCACACACTTGCCCTTGTGTTTAGAAGCGGAATGACTACTATCATCCAGAGAGCACAGTTCTAAGCATCTTATATTCCGATCACACATCCAGGTTACAATGTATAGATTACAACAGCAGATGCTACAAGTCTGTTCAATTTATAGAGGGAAGGTAATAATGGAGTGGAGGGAGATGCAATATCAAAGAGATTCCTTGTTGATCAAATTACATAGTGAAGGTACTCTGAAGGCAATCTGTTTAATGTTCCGTGTGTATAACCTAATGATACTATCAGCTTTCTCTGAGAAATTACAAGGTCTTTTTGATTAAAGAAAACTACTTTCTCCAATGAAATTCAGTTCTGTAAAAAAACAGTGGCCATTAAGTGCTACCAGGCAAATAAGCCATCAAAACAGAATTCACCTAATAAGGCATATGCTGCCCAAGTTCTGCTATTCAGTTTGTTTCTTTTTTACCAAAGATACAAAACAAGGTATCATCCAAATGACAACAGTTTCCTTAAGATCATTGACAGATTTACTTTGTTGCTCTGAATACTCAGCTGTGAGTAAATGCTTTGGTCCATTTTCATAAGAAGTTTAAATGTTGGTTTCGTTCACTAAAATCCAGTGCACCTTTACTTTTAAAAAAATGTAAAAGAACTAACCTCTGACACTTTTGATGCTTTTTCTGCTTTCAACAACTGCTTGTATTCCTCTAATGTCTTCTGGCAATCTTTAAGATCATTTTGTAATTGAGTAATCTGGTTTCTCTTCATTTTATTACTGCTCAATAAACGTTCCAGCTCAGCTTTTAATTCTACAATAATTTCATCTTTAGAGACCTCTTTATCCATGTCTCTGTTCTGTATTGCACTATTAGGGAAGACATAACCAGTTCAGTATTTAAAACACCAAAAACATTTATCTGAAAGGTAGTGGTAGCAAAGAAAAGATCTACTAGTCTACCAGAAATACAGATGTCTAACAGGTAAAAAGAATGAGAGAACACAAATACATAAGCCATATATTTTTTTCATCAAGTTGCATAATGTACAGAAAACTTGTTCATTCAGCTGTTTCCCCAAAAGATTAATTCTCACATGATGTGAAGTATTGAGACAACTCAATTGGTTGTTATAAAAGACAGGGTGGGGTTTGTGGTTTTTTGTTTTGTTTTTTTTTTTTTTTGGTATGGATTACATACATGGGTATGTAATCCATACAATCCAAGGAACACCAACATGAACCTATAAAATCTGCAGATTAAGGAGCAATTAGGCATGCAACTTACAGTATTAGTTCAGTTTTGTGTTTCCCCCATCACCTGGCAATGCAAGCAGTATTTCAAATATCTACCAAAGAACTCTATGTTGAGACCATCTTTTCACATCATTTGTATAATTTCTTGAGGGTTTTAGATTTTTCTTTGAACAAGAATCACTCAATACCTGCAGAACCTTGGTTTCTTCATGGTGATTTTTTTAATCCCCAAATCTACATAGGAATCACCCAGGTTCGTATGCAGCTCTCCACTTGTGTCATTCAAAAATACTCCAAGCTTGGCAGCAGATTCATACAAAGCTATCTCTTCCTTCAGTTCCACTAATTCTTCCTTAAAGGAAGAGACAGAAAAAAAATTAAACTGAGCAGAGAAACTCCAAGCAAACACATCAGGACCATGATAACTCTTCCAAAAAAACCAAATACATGGAGCTATTCTTTCTAAATATAGTTGTATTTATCTAGCATTAGTTTTATTTATACTATCATTTTTGCTACTTCCAGCAAAGCATATGCTAAATCTACAAATACGCCAGGGAATACTTTCTGTTGCTCTGTATATTCTACTGTTCTTATTACAGCTCATATATGAAGTTAAGTATTATTTCTTTTGCTCTTACGTCTCCTTTCCTGATGCCCTTGTATAATAAAATGGATGACAACAAAAAAGTACATAGCTGGAAAAAACACCCTATTACTCTAGTACTTATTGAGATTCATAATTTCTGAGATGATAGATTTAAGTCAAATATATGAACTGAGTTGGAAACACGGACTTCCACTCATTTTACAGAGGATTCGCTAACGTTCCCTTTTGCTGGCAAAAGGTAAGTTTCACAACATAGTATCCCCAACTGTCCCTGTAGCCTAATTCAGTTATGAGACTCCTAGCACATAGAATTTACATTCTTCTTTTTCCATAAGCAGGTTAGATAGATATATACCAGCACAGATCTGATATACATGCCTCATTGTCTTTTAACAAAAAAACCACAAACACCAACATGCAACACTGGGAGATGAAGCAGTGAAAGAAGATGTGCTTGTTTCCCCAACAAATAACAAGAGCTTCAATGACCAACCTCTTAGCTAAAAAACACTTGCCCCCCAAAAATCAAACCAGTAACATATTTAACAGAATTAACCTGCAAAGCCTTGTTCATGTTATTACTCATCATGTGCGCAGACTGAGCTTGTTGCAATTGAAATCGTAACTGATTTGTCTCCTGCATTGAGCCTATTGCAGAAAAGGGAAAGAAACAGCAAGTCATAAAAACTTAAGAAAGACTATGCAATCTGAAAAAAAAAGGAACACTGTTAAAAATACTGATGTTGATTCTGGTAATAGGCATTACTCTGCTTCTATTTCCTTGAGATCACTAATAGAAAATAACAAATAATGAAGGCAAAAATATTTCTTCCTGAATTGTCAGATGAAGGTTACTACAGGTCTCCAATTTAAACTGCAGTTTGTTTTAAAGCTTGGGAACTACAGTGGCTTTATTTTTTTCAGAATTTTTAATAGTAGCTTTAAAATAAATACCTTGAAGAGCAAGATGTGCCAAATGTTTGTACCTCACCAGAAGACCAAAAAAAAAAAAAAACCAAAACACCACACCACACAACTAAACAACTTCTTGTACAAGAAGTTTACTGGGAACAGGACTCACCTTGGAAAACAGGCCACCTTCCCCTGCTCCCCAGGTGAAAAGTTTAACTTCATCAGTTTGGCAATTTATTGTTGCTTTAAGGTATTTGATGAATACAGCATAGAATAATCATGCCATTTCTTCAATTGGCCGTTGCACTCTTTAAATACCCTATCACTTTTATAATTACTTATTTACTATGTAATATGGGGATGGGGTAATATGGATGGGGTCAGGAGGGCCAAGG
>KL273627.1:39346-58601 GCA_000699545.1 Podiceps cristatus | reverse complement strand
ATAATAATATATAAGGATAACATATATAAAACAATGATGCACCATTTCTCACCATTGAATGGCTGATTCAGCCCGCCCCGAGCAGCAGTCAGGGAGCAGGGATATTCCCCCGAAGCCATCCCAGAGCAGCAAGTTCCAGAGAGAGCACGAGGGAACAGACAGACCAACAAACAAAATGGCCTGAACGAACGGGGTCGGAGGAGGAAGAGAAAACAAGGGAACAAGAAGGGAACACAAACAGAATGCAAACCGAACAAGAAACACGAAGGAGGGCAATGGCCAATTCTCCCTCACACCGGCCATGCCGTCCATGGCATGGAACACTCTCTTTGGTCAGTTTAGATCAACTCTTCCGACTGTGCCTTCCCAAGTGTTTGCACCTGCACATCAGCAAACCCCGTGAAACTGCAAAATGTCCTTGATCATTCAGCAGCACCAACAACATCAGTGTACTATCACCATTTTTCACACACTAAATCCAAAACACAGTAGCTTCTGAAAACAAAACTAGCTCCGTCCTGGCTGAAACCAGGACACTGAGGAAACATACTCTGCTTCCTGCTTTAACCCATTTGATTAACTTCATTGGCTGCCCAGGAAATTTGGTACCAGTTAACACATAATCCTTAAAAAAAGATCGTGGCACCTGGTCCATCTCCCTGCCCATCAGCAAGATCAGCTGTGACTAAGATATTTTTGAACTGCCAGAAAACAATTACAAGTCAGTATGAGGGGCAGGACTCACTGCAAAAAAGCTGCCTAGTAACCCAGGATGAGACACCAAAGAGTAAGATGATTAGTCAAAATGGAGGTGGATCACAAAAGACCATTTACATTGTGGAAATGGACTCATGCTTTTCAGTAAATGCTCATCATTTCTTCCACATGACCACTTTCTGGTACAAATAACTTAATTCCTTTGGTCCATTAGGAACATCCATTCACTTTCTGTTCCTTTTCTGGGTTGAAGTGCTGTCATCTCTACTAGCTATGACTCCTCATTCACATTTGCCAGCTTGCTATCATTTGACTGTAGATGAGACAATTTCCCTAACACTTTACTGTGTATTACATACTTTAGAAGTTATTTAAGACAAGTATTGTCTGTTTATTTGTGTTGTATCCAATGCCTGGTACAATGGGGCACTGAGCCCCAGGAAAGCCTCCCTGTACTTTTTCAGCTCAGAGGTAAATACATAAATAACGACAATGGTGAGGGTTTCTGTCATAGGCTGGGTGCCAGACCACCCTGGGATAGCATCTACAAGTCTCAGTTTGCTAGCAGCTTTACACTTCTCATCCAAAAATGTTTCCTGAAAAAAAAATACATTTTTAGTTCCCAAATTCCTACACTAAATACCAAACGTACCAGAAATGGAAGAGAAAGCCTGTGATACGTGGTTTGTGAGGAATCCAGGAGCTGTATGCTAAGAACTTTTTAAAGGCTGTATGTGACCCACTTCTTCTGTTGGTCTTATTTTTGAGTACTTGCTAATATCATGTGGGTGTGCTTCAGAGTCACTGTCCTTACAGCTCTTCCAAATGGAGTCTGGTTAAATGATTCTGTACTAAAGGATGGAGACAGAAATAGTGACAACTGCATATACGTGTCACTTGGAGAATTACACAATAATATAGACCAGAAATTTCATTTTTCTCATGCTCTACTTTAGTTCTCTAATGGATACATGAAAAATGAAACTGGTAACTTTTATAAAATTCAAGACTTCAAATTTATCAATTTGCTGTATTTAATTTAGAAGGTGGGGAAAAAAAAAAGTAAAAATAATTCATGGAACACTTTCTTCCCTTATGACATTCCACCCTTAACCACAAAAAAAAGCGTGTCCCTGGAAGTCAACTCCCAGATGCTCTATGTCTTAAAATGAAGACCTATACGTCTTAAAATGAAGACTTATGCAATGAAACAATAGAGTTTCTCACCAATTCCTTCCCGCCCTTATGCTCTGGAACCTCAATAGATTCACTGTTCTTAGTGGAAACTTGTGGTAATTTCTGACAAAGAAAGATACAATTAATAACACTAATAACTGCTGTTTAAAAGTTGTTCCCAAATACCTCCTTATACTGGCTACTTCAATCACCATCTTTTACACTGGTTTGGATTTTCATTTCCCAAAGAAAATTTGTTTGGTTTGAATATTCCCTCAAACTTTGCAAGATGGCAAAACTGCTCCTTTGGTTGAGTGTTTTGATGGCTTACTGTACCTTTAAGGATTTTAACATACTTGCCATTAACTGTAGCATCTTCTTCACTGTCTTCTTCGTTATTTTGAGATGTTCTTTATAAAGTGGGGATACCAACTTTCTATCAAAAGCAAAATAAAAGACTCTGGTCTAGGCACTTCAAAATATGCAAACACAAGTAGGATCCCAAATCTACTGTCTGGATTCCTTTTTACTTTCTGCAGATTTAAGGTATATTAAAACCAGAAGTTTAGGGTGAAAAGTGTAATTTTCATTTGCTATCTCCTAATCCAGGCAGCGTAAGATTGCATGTCAAATGCTGACAAGGGCAGAGTGGAAAATTTCATAATGTGAACATCTGAGGGCAAAAATGAAAGTACGATTTACAGTGCAGTGCCAGTAAACCCATCCCTTCCTGTCTGCTAGTTGTAAGAGTCAGGCCAAATTCAGAAATTCAATAACAAAATCCCCTCATCAGCCACCCTTTTCAAAAGTCCCATGTGTGCACATTACACATATCAACAAGGAAGTGAAGGAGGGACAAAGCAATCAGAGAATCAATAGCCAGATTTCTTTGCGCCAGGATGCACGTCGTCTCTAGCAGAAGTGACTTCGGAGATGCACTGACTCACTAGCAGGCTCCTCAGCCAAGGCTACTGCCAGCCGGTTAAAGCAGAAAAGTTAAACAGCAATTGGCAGCTGCCTGGGCATAAAACACCATGTCCTGCACGTGGCGGTCTGCTGGGCTGCATCTGTGCTGGGCTGTCTGCCCTACACTCTGTGACATAATTTCATTGTATTTAGCCTAGTGAAGACGTCGCTGTCCGGAGCATAAGGAAAAGCTGGCATATGGATGGGGAAAACATATAGAACAGTCTTTGTTATCTCTTGTCCTGCAATTCACACTTGTCGCAGCAGAACATAAAGAAAGATGTCAAGATTACCATATGCAAATATATTTTTTTTTTTCTTGAGAAATAACAGTGAACTACAGAATTGCAATGTGTTCTCATTTAGTAAAAGCATGGTATGAGGAAGAAACTCCAATTTAACTAACAGAGCACTGGTTGATGTCAGTAGAATTCAGAATTTCTAATCAAGGTCAGATAACACAAGAGACAAACACTGGCTTTCAAAAGACAATCCATAATCGATTGTCCCACTGTACTCAGCACTGGTGAGGCTGCACCTCGAGTACTGTGTTCATAGGAAAGTCATTGAGATGCTGGAGCGCGTCCAGAGACGGGCAATGGAGCTGGGGAAGGGTCTGGAGCACAAGTGCTGTGAGAGCGGCTGAGGGAGCTGAGGGTGTTCAGCCTGGAGAAGAGGAGGCTGAGGGGAGACCTTCTCGCTCTCTGCAACTACCCGAAAGGAGGTTGTAGGGAGGGGGGTGTGGGTCTCTTCTAAGTGACAGGGGAGAGGACAAGAGGAAATAGCCTCAAGTTACACCAGGGGAGGTTTAGATTGACTATTAGGAAATAGTTCTTTACTGAAACAGTTGTCAGGTCCTGGAACAGGCTGCCCAGGGAAGCGGGTGAGCCCCCATCCCTGGAGAGATTTAAAAGACGGTAGATGAGGTGCTTAGGGACATGGTTTAGTAGTGGTTATGCACAGTTGGACTTGATGATCTTAATGGTCCTTTCCAACCAAAGGATTCTATGATTCTATAAATCTCTAGTCTGAAAGGAAGAACAGAATATTGAAGTATAAAAGTAACAAGTTCTGAAAGCTAAAAATACCTTAAACGGAGCTGAGGGTGTTCAGCCTGGAGAAGAGGAGGCTGAGGGGAGACCTTCTCGCTCTCTGCAACTACCCGAAAGGAGGTTGTAGGGAGGGGGGTGTGGGTCTCTTCTAAGTGACAGGGGAGAGGACAAGAGGAAATAGCCTCAAGTTACACCAGGGGAGGTTTAGATTGACTATTAGGAAATAGTTCTTTACTGAAACAGTTGTCAGGTCCTGGAACAGGCTGCCCAGGGAAGCGGGTGAGCCCCCATCCCTGGAGAGATTTAAAAGACGGTAGATGAGGTGCTTAGGGACATGGTTTAGTAGTGGTTATGCACAGTTGGACTTGATGATCTTAATGGTCCTTTCCAACCAAAGGATTCTATGATTCTATAAATCTCTAGTCTGAAAGGAAGAACAGAATATTGAAGTATAAAAGTAACAAGTTCTGAAAGCTAAAAATACCTTAAACAAAAGGGAACATGAGCTAAAATTCAGCCTAAGAAATCATGAGGACTATTTTTATATGGTATAACTGCATTCCGCATTTCTGTGCCATTTTTCATTCAAAGATATTAAAATATTGCTAAAACATATACAAAATTTTGATCTCGCAGCACAGTCCTTATCCACAATGTGATGGAACATACAGCCAATGTATTATTTCTCATGGGAGAATGCTAGAAATGCCATTAAAACAATGCATTTCCATTGAAACTGCTCTCAAAACTGTGAAGTTGGATAGAGAATGATATAGTTCTGGGGGTTCATTTAGCCAATCTATAAAATCCTTGAGTAGGGTTATAAATCTCTTATCATGGAGGGTGGATCATATTCTTCAGCCTAACAGGACTTGAAGACTTACCTGCAGTTAATGAATTAACCAAATAAATGTTTAAAGTCAGTCTGGGCAATATGAGGGCTCTTAATTCAGCATTCCATCACTGATTTCTGAAATGTGGTGGTGTGGTGTTTTGTTTTGTTTTTAAAAAACCTTTACATAACTTTCCCCTAAATGGCTGATTTCACATTTTTACATCATGCTTAGTGTAATTACAAAATACCGTCTATACTTTGTATGAAATATGAACAGAAACCCTTTCTTCAGAGTTTAATGAGCTCTGAAAAAGCTTAAGTCTACTGGGAAGTCCACCAAAATCCCCAGAGCCTGAAGCTTGCACATAATGCAGTCTATTTCTGCCATATTCTGTTTTGGAAGCACGTAAGCATAATATTACAATAACGAAAATCACATTTTTGCTTAATACTGGAACAGATAACATACACTCAGGATTAAGTTAGAGGCAAGCAGAAGCAACAGTGCTCTGTCCTGGATTAAGGAAGTAGGAAGTCAGATCATTAGAAAATTATTAATGATTTCACCTGTATTGGGAAATAATCAGAAAACATGCTTTCAAGTCCCCCCCTTTTTTTTTTCCTCACAGCATAATCTTTTCATTATCATTCCCTTGGTTACCGTAGACTCACTGTGAGCATAGGCAATGACAACATTCACAGTGATTTATTTTTCTCTGTCCTTTGGGGACTGTGCTGAGGTCTTTACTTCTGGTGCTCTGACCAACTGGAAAGCACGTGTTCTCTGCTAAAGCATCACTAATCCCCTGTGAGCCTCTCACAAAACCTCTGATTTGTACAACTAAAATTTTCCTTGTCCTCCTGTTCTGGACACAGAGACCATTTCTCATTCTTTTCAATTTCTCTCACCCTACTTATCTCCATATTTGAGTGCCTTCCTGACTGGCACATTACTATTGTGTGCTGCTGTGCACGTTTTGAAAAGATACTGACCATCAGTTCTTTGACTTGGGCCAGCAGAAACTGGTCTCAGGCACAAGTTCAGACATTGATTGAATCTCATTCCCAAAGCAAGTGTTTGCATTCACTGCAGTACTGCATCCCAGTCTGACAATTCTCTCTTTGGAGAACATGGAACGATCGTGATACCCAGAGAAAGATGGATCATCATCCAGTTCTGTATTTCCTCACTAAGGAATTCTTTACAAGCTGAATTCTTTACAAGGTTTGCAGCAGTTGCAACTGCTGGAGCAGCTGATCTGCTTAAGATTGAGAAAGAATCATTGGGCATCTTGGTCATTTGCTCCAAAAATCTCAAAATGACTCCACTAAACAATCCACATAAAACAAAAAAAAAGAAACTACTTCAAACTACCTGATCTGCATATTTACCATGTCTGTCTTTCTATCAAGTCATAGTTCTACCCAAATCTCTGGAGTTTTTCTCTCCCTGATTATGTCTTCTAAATAACCAGTAGGGAACTCTTCTCAAAAACTGCCTAATATTTCTATGTCAATACTGTCCTAACCTGCTCGTCTCTTTGATAAAAGAGGGATTAAATGCATGGGTAGATCAAGAAGGAAACAGCCACAGGAACATTTTCCACATCTAGATATGCTAAATCTCACTCTGCTGACCACGTTACTGATCAACGTTTGTACCTGCCCTGGCTGTGGTTTTGCACTATCCCTAAGCCCACAAGAGCCTTCTGTAATGAAGCAATGTTTTGGAAAATGCCACATCTGGAAGTAGGTTTATGGTAATGAGTCTACAACTCTTTTACTAGCAACTATCTACCTTCCCTTACCATAAAGGACAACTTCCAGGGCACATTCTTCAGCACCTTCAGAGTATTTTTAGTTGGTTTTCACTGATTTTGAGCTGCAAGTCCAGTTAAATATTTATACATTAAAATACAATCTACCTTGTTAGTCTCTGTTGAGTATACCAGAAAGCAAGCTTCTGCTGATCTGCTGCCAATTCCAATTCATGGAGTAAATCTTTGGACTACTTTAGGAAATTGACTCTTTTCACAAATCTAAATAAAAATTTTAGTCTGAAAGTATCTTCTCATTACATCTTTTATGTTTTGGGTTTTTTTTGTGGTTCCCTCCCCCTCTCTTTTTTCCCCCCATTTGTTTGTTGATCATCCACTGATCATATTCAGGCAGTGCTGTTAAAATGTGACACTTCTGTCCTTGGTGCTTTGTCTCTTGGTTAACATACAAAAGGTATGTTTCAGGAATATGCTCACCTCTATTCTGACTAATTCTCCACCACTGAATAAAACAACGACTTCCTTACTTGGAACTGCCTAGCAAGCAAAACCAACATGAGGTGAACCTGAGTCAGTTGCTGAAATATGGTACACTGAATAGTGCTGGGATTTATGGAATATTCCTCAAACATAACTGCAGTAACTGAAATAAAGTCAGTAAAGAAATTTACTTCATGCATAGGATTACAGGAGAATGCAGGTTGGAAGGGACCTCAGAAGTTCATCTAGTCCAACCTCCTGCTCAAAGCAGGGTCAGCTCTAAGGTAAAAGCAGGTTGCTCAGGGCTTCATCCAGGCTGGTCTCAAATTCTATGCAGAACATATCTACACAACCTACTCTGCAGCTAGACTGTCTTCAAGGGGAAAAAGTTTCTCCTATACCCAGTGTCAACTTTTCATTTCCACCTCTGCCCATTGCTCCTCACCTTCCCACCATGCACTACTGTGAAAAGCCTAGCTCCATCTCCTTCAAGCCACTGGGAAGCTGCAAGTCAGTCCTCTGGGTCTTCTCCAGGCCTAACAAGCCCCGTTCCTTCAGCCTCTTCTCATGAGGCATGTGGCCCAGCCCTGATCATCTTAGTGGCCCTCCATTGAACTCACTCTTGTATTGAAGTCCCAAACTAGACAATATTCTAGTAGTAAAAGATGTAGATATTCTAATTGTGCCACTTTTCCTACCTCACTCTCTTTCTATAGGAATTCCCAGCGAGGGACATACTATCTAGCTTGTTTTTCATTCAGCAAGAAAACATACTACTTATTTACACAACTCTTGACTGCAGTGACAGAGAGGATAGCCTGTGAAGTTGCATTTGGAAGAAGGAACATCACCTGGGAGTTTGAAAAGTCACTTATTAAAAATCGAGATGTGGAAGAATGCGTGTTGATACATAGTAAGGTCAGATTCTAAAAAGAGATGAATGGCTTTATGGAGTGGGTTAAGTCTAGGGTTTAACCTGTAATAAGCAGTTCTAGCAGAAATACT
This sequence comes from Podiceps cristatus, assembly GCA_000699545.1. Lineage (NCBI taxonomy): Eukaryota > Metazoa > Chordata > Aves > Podicipediformes > Podicipedidae > Podiceps > Podiceps cristatus. The sequence continues at coordinate 50,592 of KL273627.1, read as the reverse complement.
CAAGGACTGTTACAGATTAATTAGCAGGTGCTATTATTATCCATAACAATTCTTGTCTCTATTCCCAATAGGATAAGATGAAAAATAATTACTTCATGCAGTCTAAATGCTTCATCTAACTATTGCAATAAAGGAGTGTTTGGACCACAGCCACCAAAGCAAAAGGAGCTGATGTGGACCTGTGTACTTCACTGTTAAGTGCCAGAAATAGTAAAGTTTTCGGTCAGAAGTATGTTCTTGCCTCATCTTGTTTTTATGATGATTAGTTTTGGCTTAGTCATCCAAGACATGGCAGAAGGGAACATAGAGGGGAATTTTCTGTGACTTTACAACACTGTCTGTAAGGGTAAAGCAGCTCAGGCTAGCTCTCTGACCAGCACAAGCTGAAAACCACTGTTATTTCCTTCTCTCTTCTCAGGTATCGGCTTCTAAGACTTAATTACAGTCTGAGAATTCTCCAAAAACATGTTGTTCATCCTCCTAGAAGGGCTTTCAGGGATCAGTATTTCCTGCATTTCCATGAAATATCAAAATCCTCGTCCAACATAACATCTCGATCCTGATTTCCTCCCATATTTGTGCTTTTGAAATCCCATTTCTTTTCAACGAAAGAACAAATCTGCATGTGTGAAAGACAGATGACTGGCATCCTGAACTGACTTCCCAGCAATAAGAAATAAATCCTCACAGTTAACAATGTCTCGATTTGGCAGAATGACCGTATCAGGAAAGATGACTTCAAGTACGTAATTATATGCCCACAGTTTTGTCCCACACAATGTCTGATAGCTTTGGATAAGGAACTAAGAAATTATAGCTCATGCATGCTTTCAGTAGGTTGAGTTCCTACCCAGTTAGATGATCATCTTGCAAAAATACACCCTACCCCATCTCTGATTAATTAGCAGAAGTGAATGCACCATGGAGAATGACTGATCATTTCCATCAGAGAAGTATTCCAGGTCAGTCTTGATACACAGAAATGCACACTATAAACTAATGATCAGCAATCCATCAATTTTAAATAGACTGCAGGTTTAATATTGATAAAGGTGAAAAACACAAAAAGGAAATGCAGTTCTTCGTCACAGAAGACAGCAGCATGACTTTTAATGCTTACTTTTCTAAAAGAGTGTATGAGCATGGGAAAAGAAAGCAACTAATTAGTGCTCAAAGAAACTTCAGAATCCTCTTTATGCCTTCCCCTGGTTTAGCAGCTGTAACTACGAGTAATGCCTTTGCTTCTAGTCTCCAAGCCGACTTGCTGAAGGCCAATACATCCTCAACATCAGACCCACTTCTTGAATTTTGCCCATCTGGACCAGTGCAGAGACTATGTTTTGTAAAACTGGATAAACAAAACTGTTTCACTTTTAGTTCTGGCAAACATGATTAAGCATGGCACGTTTCTCTAAGTATTTAAGGTAGTGAAAAATGGTGTAAGATGGTGAACGCTCACTGAAGTACATAGGAGTCCTACCCTTTGATTTTAGTGGCTATGGCTCAAAACACATGAACAGCATGAAAAGTAAACATGCTGATAAAGCAATTATCTAGAGTGCCTTTGTTCTTATAGACCAAGACAGAATTTATCAAATTCAAAAAGGCAAGGTTTATGTTCCCAGTTTTTATTTTGACAGTCCCTATGAATTCCAGAGGTTCTTAGAGTTCTATAGAAAAAAAAATACATAATTATGATCTGTGATTTCTTTCAAATACTTTTAAAATTGAAAATACTTTCTAAATAGTCAAAAAAAAATCCGTCACACATAGAGTACAATAGTCACCTGATTACAGGTTCAGTATGGCAGCCAATCTGTTCCTTTCAAAGCATCTTTGTTGGATGAAAGAGTTTATAGTTCTGTTCCTCTCTGACAGATTTCATTGAAGTTATTTTATGCTAAATATTACTCATATTGTGTACATTCTTTTTATTACTACATTTGCTTATAAATTAACTTGGAGTATAATGAACAAGTTACAGAGGGCAGGAAGTGGCTCTCTACCTCTTAAGTTCCATAATACATGCTGGACGTCTTTTCATTGCATTTAATCAATTAGAAGTTACCGGACTTGGTATAGTGTAACTGTGAAATCCTATAGGCCCTATTATGTCTGTTGGAAGCAGAATTTGGAGATCTTTATGTCACTGTCTTCCAAAATAATTGTAAAGTGATCATTACCATTTTAGCACCTTCCTAATTCAGAGTCACACTAGTAGGGGAATAACCATTTTACTGCTACTTGCCAACAGAGTCCAAACCAGAGAGGTACTGTGTGCACTGCAATCATCAGACTAAAGGAAGATGGTGAACACCACACACTGGGAATGGGAGCAAATGAGTATGTGAGAAAATCAAGGATGTCAAGAGCTCTCACTGGTTCTTAAAAAACCCACCCCAGTATTGAGATCCACTGAAAATTGTGGTTTACTCTTGTCTTGCCCATGACAACCCAACTGTTATTGCAGTTACAAGTATGAATCACTATGTAGACAGTGAACCAGAGACTCTTCCATGTAATCCAGACAAGACAGAATATGAAATACCAACCCAGAGAAGCTATCTTATTTTTCTGAGGTTATACTGCAACACAGTGAAGTATATAAGACTCTCACCAAGTGTAATTTTTAAGGTCACCCAAGTTAAGCACCTAAAAAGCAATCCGAGAATTATTATTGAAAATCTTGGCCAAAAAGCTGCAACCTACTCTGTGAGATACTTCCAGCTAAGAGAGGGCAAACTCTACAGAGCTCTTCGGGGAGAGAAGTCTCTAAAACTCAACAGATGTCTGCATTCTGTACTGTAAACTGCAGCTAAACACACCATTTTGTGACCTCTAAAAAGAAGAGGTAAAAAAAACCCACAAAAAATAAGAGAAAGCAGCCCTTGCAGTTGCACAACTGTGGAAAACTAAATACTCTATGTTTAGTCATGAAAAATCAGCCCTCAGATTGGTGACAATATGGGAGGTGTCTCCAGCAAATACAGCCTTTGCTTGTGTCTGCCATCATGATATAATATTTTCCAGACTAATTTCTGTTTGACATTTGACTTGAAACACACCGTTTTCCTTGTTCCTTGTTTCATACCATCTGAGATACAGCTGACTTTCTGTGGATGAAATAACTCCTGAGAAAATGAAAGTAAGACAGAAAATCCCAGATCCTGTGTGATGTTACCCAATACAGAACATGAGTCAACCTAATCAGTAGCAAGAATTTGTCAATTTACTATGTTTTAAAATCCATTCTGTAGAATGGCAGGAAATACTAAAACACCACCACTTTTAAATTTCTTTCAAGAAGGATTCCAAAGACTGTGGAAGAAATAAGCTGCAGTAATAAAAGGACAAAGTGCACTAGTTTTTAACAGATGAAGCTGAACCCCAGCAGAAGAAAGCACACAGGTAATGACGCAGTTCAATCTAATGTTGTGGGGCAGCAGCTGAATGAGGTAGTGAAGCACACAAAGAAAGCTGTCTCAGAAATTACTGATAAAAAAAAAAAAAAAAAATCAAGTTACTGCTTTTCAAAATGGATTAATATGAAGGTAGATTCTTCCGGGGGAAAAGGCACCCAGGTTGATAGTTACAGACCACAGAAGTTAACTACTTAAGCCTCTTGGTTTCTAGGTATGGACAAACAGCAGTTCTAGAACGGTCCTCTTCATAATCTACTACTTTACTTAAGTGTGCAGGATTAATCCCTTAAGTGTGCAATGTCAGGGACCTCTCCCACCAACAATAAATATAAACGTTGTTAAGCTCTTCACTGCAAGTGACAGATGCCTGCAGCTGCTTCTAAACTTTTAAAAACTATTTTGAATACCAAACACAATTATAAGGAAAACAGAAAATATTCTTCAAAGAACAGGTTTTTTTGAAAGTTAATGTATCTGCCCTGATTAATCACAAGCTGAAAGGAGTACCTGATGAGTACGGTATACTTCAGTTAACACTATTTCATAAAAGCTGGCTTGACAGAAGTATAAGATAAATTAATCAAATACAAAAGTTGAAAGATGCGCCAGCTGGCTGATGCTCAAGAAGAAATACCCTGTCTCTGAAGAGGAGGAAAGACTGCAGTAAAGCAACTGACCAAGTAGGCAGTGCAGTGCAGCATCCAGCCATTTTCATGTTATTGACTTGCTTTAGAACATAGTTCTTGACAAAAACACTACTCACACATTTCAAACATATGCTATTTCATATGACACTGAGGGACACTACATTGTGGAGCATAAAGCTCTATAAAGATTTGTTCTTACCGTTTAAGGTCAAGGACTTTCACAAAGAACGAATATTAGGATACTGAAAGTCTAAGACTCACAGCTTCTGGGCTGCCTGTTCAATTTGCCTCTTATCAGAGCTTTATATGAAGGCACAATTTGTAATGCCAAGTTAAAAGCTATTCACAATTAAGAAACTGCTTCCCATGGGAAAAGATAACAGTGAATATTACTTTTCTCAAAAATAACGTATATTCTTGATCTTTATAGTATTGCAGTACAGATTACTTCCTTATGACATTTGAAAATGAGCCAAATTCCATAGAAGAGATGGTTTTGTTTAGCATCAAATTCTTAAGCTCACGTGTCTCTAAACAAAAAGCAATGCCTGTGACATAATGAACCGAGTGAAAAAGAGTTTACAAAGTGCTAAAGCTAAAGAATGATTGAAAGAATATTCAATTCTTGATAAATGGTGCTAAGCAAAGCGTGGCTTGGGATGGATGTATTCTGTTCAGCACCCACAGGGCTCAAATGACTTTCAGTGGCAAGAGTGAACTGAAGTCAGTAACACCTCTGACATAACAGCGTGATCAGAAATATATACATCTCTTTAACCATGCAAAGTGCAGAACACTATCCTATATTTTAGATAAACCACAAATTTACAGTCTTTTCTATACCAAAACCTGATATCAACAAATTTTATTTTATTTTATTTTTCCCACTATACAGAAAGCTTCTACTTGAGTCTCCAAGGCTGGTAATAACAAAAGTAGATGCCTTAACGTTTGTCTGTGGGCTTAGGAGCAAGAACCTATACACTAAACAATCAACTAACCCACCAGTAACTTGCCATTGTTCCAGTCTTCCTAGACTTAGACTGAATGTTGGTGAGTCTATAACCTAGAGCTAACGACTAAGAACTTTTTTCTCATATTCCTTAACTAAAATGTGATGTAAATAATCGGTTTCTCCATACTTCAAGAATTAAAAGCATGATCGCAATCTATTAAACAGAAGTCTCCCAACTGCCTTTTCCTTTTTCTAATATTTGTCGTGCATAACAAGCCTCCTGTGAAAACTTCTCTCTAGCTTAACTGACAGTTGTCCATACACAACCTTTGAACCATTAATTCCACTCAAGTACTCCTCTACAGTTAGAGGAGTTAAGAGAAGTTATTGAACAAAGGTCTTACAGTAACCAGCAAAACTGTTGTTTTCAGAATGTAGTTACCACACTTACATAAACTTAATGGAAACCCTCAGGCTAATGAATGGCCAGGTGATGCTATTCCACACTGAAAGTGATGCTGGTAACTGAATGTTTACTACAGGAGTTCTTATCAGTGGGGCAACAAACCTGGGGCTTTGACATGACCTTCTGATGAGCCCTCAATCATACAATTATTGCATATACCAATCAACAGTTGATTACTTACCAGAACTGGCATGGTATACAAGTACAGAAATGGGTTCCTCATTTCAGTAAAAAAGAAACTAAACCCTATGAATAGAATAGGCTTGTTCCTTTTTACTGATATCATCCTTTCTTGCGTCAACAGTTTAAGAAGCACCGTAAGTTCTTTCTTTTAAACTTTGCAATAGTAATTACAGTATACAACATAGTTTCTTTTATCCTCTATTACTTATTTTACACCCAACATCTTTATTTTCAGAGATTCTAGATGATTAAATATGGAAACAAATATGCACCGATCTGTTTGGTGTTGATATTTTCTTTGCAACTGCCTCAGAGAACCATGGAGATGGGAAGAGAGTTATGCCTGCAGCTTTAAGTCTTTCCCGCAGTGGGCCCTGTTAGAGCCCCTGGCTGCTAATCATTAGCACAGTGGCATTAACAGCAAACCAAGACATTGGTGGAACAGAGAACAATCCTTCAGTCTCAGCAAGACTGGGTGGCAGAGAGTTGCTTCCACAAAGGTGATCCTGGATACTAATGAAGAGAACTCAATTTACCATATAAACTCTCAGGTCAAATAGGTTAGTGAGTGGTAAATTAGGGCAACTCCAGGATTAAATGACTTCTGAGTAACAGTTTTCTGGATAACAAATTTAGTCAGAAGTACTGAAGCTCTGCCTAAATCCCTTTTCAGAGTTCAGGTTCTCATCTACATGTACGCTAATATAACATCTTTGGTCTCAAATTACGCTGCTGAAGAACAGAATTTGTATAATATCTTGAAAACATAAAAGCCTCAGCTATGCAGCTGAATGACTCTTCAGCCCAGTCATTAGGGAAACATGTCTGCCTTAGACACTAAGGTTTCTTTCACTATTACAAGGAAGTAAATAGTTGTTTGCATTGTGTCTTCCCACCATCAAGAAAATTATTTGTTCTGTAACAGAATAAACAAAGTTATCTTCACATTATATTCCCATTCTATTAAAAGACTTGTTATTTTGAAAACCATACTATGTTTGTATAAAAAAACCAAAACAAATCCAGACTCAGACACCTCATTATGACCTACAACTGAATCACTGCTGCCAAAACACCTAGCCATGGTGTCTCCTGCCTCAGCAACCATGTTCCCCCTCTGCACCCTACAGAGAACAGCATGATCTACCAGTTTTCAGAGACTAAAATTCCAGATCCTGGTCCTACTGTATCAGTTACATCTATCGTACCTTTGGTCTGATGTTCCTGTATCTCAGCTGGCACCTCAGACACTTGGAGCTGCAGACATACCACGGCTGCACCTTCCAGCTCCTTGCTGCTTTTCCTCTTGAATTATCCATAAATTAAACAACAGGCATGTAAGAATGATTCAGACACATGCAATTATCCTATTTAGTAATCGGGCAAAATATCTCACACTACATCAGGGAAGACAATTAAAGCAATGGAGGGTCATTGAGCACACTACACTTAAAGTTCAGTAAACTAGTGTGCTTCCGTATGTTGTTAATCCCACTGAGTCTTACTGTTTTTCCTATTGCACCAATACAAAGCTCAGTTACAGACCAAATACATATAACAGTACTGGAACACAGCATGGGTCATCTGTTTGCTGTTCTTCATTAAAAGTAGCACATTCAGATACCTTATCAAATTTAGTTAAGCTTTTTTATTAGTATTCAGCTTCATACTGGATACTTCTTGTCAACTGCCAAGGTTGAGGTTTTCTATGCTCTATCTTGCATCAAATTATTATGAAAGTTTAAAGCAGAATGGTTGTACTTTCAAAAAAAAAAATTTAATTAAAAAGACAAGTGGTTTTCCTCACATGAAGAAAACCTTACACCCACTCTGCTGAGAAACTATTACTTTCCTGCTTTATTATCTGAAATTAAGCAGAAGGATAGCCCCAGCATAATACCTGAGCATCTTCTGATGCATCTGTCAGAAAAGGAGTTGAGAAAGAAGTGGAGTAGAGAGATAAGACAAGAGACAACAGAATTAAGGAATATGTAGAACAAGAACAAAAGTTGAGGGTGTATAAGGTGATGTGAAAGAAGCAGGACTAGAGAGAGAAACAACAGTGGCAAAAGCAGAGGGAAGAATAACAAAGGGCAGGAATTCTTGGAGTGTTTAGGGATAACAGAGAGAGGAAATTTCTTTATATAATACTTTATGGTATAAATGTTCACTTATGGCCCCCATTTCTTTCATAGCACTTGTTAAATTCTTCTTGACTACTTTGAATTAGGGTTTTCTTTGTTTCTTTCATGGCTGAATGAAATTTGGAAACAGTAAAATCAACCCAACCCCCAGATCTTCGGGCCTGGGGTCCCACCGCAGCATGCACTGCCACCTGGAGGCAGAAGGTTCCAAGCACAGCTAAAAGCAAAGGTCACATCTCAAAAGGGAAACTCTTTTACCCCTGAATTAAATTTATTTAAGAGAGATAGTATTTCTATTGAGTTTTCCCTGGTGAAAATCTATGAGGGCAGCGAAAAGGTGGTCTTTTTAAAAAGGACATGGACTCCCATTTTTAAAGGACATTTATTATATGTTGCAAAAAGGTGTAAAGGCCTTCATACCCAAACAATATCACACATTTCAGTGATTATACCATTCAGTGCACAAAAACCGTCTGAATGGTGCCTTTGTTTGGTTACAGCTTAGGGTGACAGGCACCTATCTTTAAATAAGACAAGACAACCATTAGTTCAAGTGCAAACCTACCGAGTAGAATGAAGATATGCCCATAGCACGGGCAGGCAAGCGGAAAATACTGTGGTTCAAGATTCAGATGGGCTTAAAGTTATGGTGGGTACGTTCTCTGCTCAGTAGCCTACGCTTTTGTGGCAGTTACTAGATTAAAACTAGCCCTGTGCTCTGGTCGTACCTCTGCTTCACTCTGAGAACGTATCGATAGTCCTGACAGGATGATCTCACACAGCAGACTGACTACCCTAATTCAGAACATGACGCACACAGATTTAAACCCACTGTTACGTATGCAGAAGAACCTTGCCACTGAACAACCTACACAGTAAGTGTATCAAACACTGCTGCGCTGTGGTGGATCTAGGCCTAACAGTATAATCTCGCCCACAATCAAGAGAAATTTGCTATAATCATCAACGAGCATTTCTCAGGTTTGCAGGCTCCCAGTATAGACCTTTATGCTCAGATATTAGTTAAGTCCTTTCAGATAAGATGCTGTAATTCATCAGCTATTAATGACAGACAGGACACTATTTATTATTTGTTAATAACTTGCACTCCATTACATTTTTGTTCTCAGTAAATTTTCCTGAGAAGCTGTGTTACTCAAATCTGAACAAGTTTGGGCTTTAAGCTAAAGTTTGTGATTATGCAAGCTAAACATTGAACCTAGACTGTGCCTATTAATCTACAGACTCAAATAGCTTCAGAAATATTAATTTAGCTTCATGTCATCCCAATGAGATATAAGTCATTGCATTTGTATTCTCTAACAGAAAACTCCAGGCAATAACTACAATATAGTACTGGGCTTCACTGCAAGTCCTGTAAGGATGTTTACCAATGACAGTCTTGTCTTCCTCATTCCTCTTCTACTTCTGTTTTTTATACTAAAAAAAAGAAAAAAAGAAAAACAATTGTTTGTGGGAAAGTAACAGTTCATACTGACAAGGATTTACAATCCACCTCATGATCTACATAAAATTATCTCCATTTCCTTTAAGTTAGATCAAAATTTGATAGGTTTTCCCTCAACAGTATAAAATAATGCTTCTTGGCAGGCACTGTGTATCTGATCCTCCTCTCACACCGTTCAATTACCAGTTTTCCAATGAAGCAGACTACAGTCTCTGTAGCAGGATCAGAATAAAGGTTTTCTAATTGTACAGAGAATAAAACCAGATTCAGTGAGACAGTTATTTTCTAGGCTGTAACTGCTGGGATTTGGCTACTGCTATAATTTTATAATCTATGACTAATCTGTGCTTGCTCCTGTAACAATTCTCATTTGGATTTCATGGGCTGGCAGAGGGAAGGACTTAACAGTCATTTAGTAAATTAAATCACAGATATTTAGAGCAAGCTGAACTTTTGACTTGTTTCATTATACTCTGAGATATCCATGTTAATATATCATGCTCCCCAACCAGATTTAAATCCAGGAAAGTTCAGGTGACTCTCAGCTGTCTAACGGTAAACAATGTTCATTCTTTTATTTAAGAAACCAGTTTGAGAGGTATCTTCCAGTGCTGTGTTAGTTAGAGGCATATCTGCTGGGTGATAGCAATGGTACGATCAATGCCATTACCACAGCTTTGCCACTCTGCTGTTTAGCCCTGATACATGCAGCCACAAGCAAGATCTGAGGAAAAAAAATTAAAATCTTTCTGGGAGCTTACATAAACTGACTAAGACAGGATAGATTCTGTTAGGAAAGCAACTGATGCATATCAACAAACTCTGGCTTGCAAAACATTGTAGTTTTTTTTTCCTGTACAAGGGAGTTAAACTAGCCACTACTGCTGAAATTTAATCTAATTATTCATGGAAACAAAGATTTATACAGAGATAAACTTAAAGCATCATTGGTTTTAAAAAATACATTTAAGTTTGTATCAACAAAAAAGAATTTTTAAACAAGTACCACAATCATAAACCCTTCGTGGCTAGGTATTTCCTTTCACCCAAGCACTTCAACGCCCAGGACAATGGAACAGTTCGCTGTTCCTAACTTGCTTTCCCGTGTTTTCTTCTTTGATCCAGCTAAGACAGAGCAAAACTTAGACAATCTGGTGCTCTTACTTTATTCATGATCCAGTCAGCATCTTCAATGGCTCTCTTAATAATCTGCTGGATTCGCTCAGGATTGTCTTCATCAGCATGAACTTTGAAACTCTGCAACATTCAATCAAACTGTTACCCTGACCAGCCAAATTAATGCAACAGTTGTCAAAGTAAGAATCACTTCTAAATCTCAAAGAAAATATTTGACACAAACAGTTGATCTGAAAAGGTAAAAATATACATTGTAGCACCTGGCTGTGCTATTTCCATAACAAGTCTCATCAAATTGATATTTTTTTACTCCTTTCATGCATCATCAGCGACCACCACTAAAGAACTTCCAATTCAGGACAACAATTGGAATTGTCTGTACATTAAAACTAGAAAGACACAGGACAACAGGTACGATCAAAGGCATGAAATTACTTCCATATGAACAATTAGATGAGATTTATCCAGGTGTGGGGGGGTTGGGGGCAGGATACATATATATTAAAAAATGACTGACAAGGAACCAATAAGTCACCATAAAAGATGTGTTTAGGTAAGAAAGGAATGAATGTTCACTCTCAGCTAACACAAGAATTAGAAATGAAAGCCAAGGAAAATAGAAGGTTTCAGATTCAAAGCAAACTAAGAGAAATGCTCCTTCACATACTCCCAGTACAATCCTTCAAATCCACTAATGTTTCAAGCTTGTGAAAGAATAATTTCTTAAGTGCCAGGAGTTATAAAAAGTTAGTCCAAACTGTAGGATGAAAAAACAAACAAACCCAAAACCAACCAAAAAACAACAAACCACAAGCCCCCCCATC